>SZWC01013917.1:53051-74780 GCA_023375785.1 Penium margaritaceum
GGATTCAAGAAGGTCCGCCGAGAAGTCGGGGGTCTTCGAGAATCGACGGTGAAGATACGTGATGCATCTTTATAAATCCAGATTCTTCGAGAGTTGTTGAGAAGTCGACCGAAAGGTCGTGACAGTTCTGTTCGTAGGTTTGCGAGAAAGGTCGAAGCTGTCAAAAGGTTTGAGAGTATCCGCTGGGAGCGGGGCGGTTGGCCAGTTTGCCCTCAGCCTTCGAAGTGAATATTGCGGTCCTCACGACGCGATGGGATGTTTGTGTAATAACAAGAATGCCCACACTATATCATTACGGACGCCCGTACGTCTTGTATGTAACACTTCCCCCCCTTTTAGCCGCGGCGTCCCGGCGCGCGTGCAGTTGTCACCCGGAGACGGCGGTAGTAACCGTCCATGCGATGATCGACGTCTCAGAGGTTTTCATATGGCTCCCAGCTGTTATGCGCGGTGTCATAGCCTTGCCACTCGACGAGATATTGTGTCGTCTTGCCTCGTCGTCGATGGCTGAGGATGTCCTCGGTGACGTACTCCGTGCCGTCGTCCACTTGAACGGGAGGCAGAGGAGGGACATCTATGCCAGGGAAGTTCTCTCCGGGGTCTCGACAGTGCTTGTGTTTGTTGGCATGAGACACCGGATGAACTTGCATCGTGTCGGGGAGTTTGAGTTGCGCAACCATACAGGTTTGCATGCGCTCGATCTCAAATGGTCCCGACCATCGGGGTTTGAGCCTTGAACAGTCGTATCCGCGGATTTGATGCTCGCCGAGCTGAGGGGGGCTTTGTCGCCAACGGTGAAGATGTCGTCGCTGCGATGTCGGTCAGCTGCTCGCTTCATCGCTGCCTGTGTCTTCACGAGAGTCTACCGTGTTTCCTCCTAGACGGTGGTGAGGTTTCCTCGTTGGACGTCGATCTCTCAAACATTACTGCGACTCTGTAGTCCGGCTGGTGTGGCGGGGAGTTTGCCATACACTACTTCAAATAGAGTTTTACTTGTTGCGGTGGAAACTACCGAATCATATGCGATTTCGGCGGTCAAGAGTTTTTGTGCCCAATCCGTCCCATGAGGTTGGCATGATGTACAGATAAGTTGTTCGAGCGTCTTGTTTGTTCGCTCGGTTTGACCGTCGGTTTGAGGATGAAACGCCGTCGAAAGTTGAGTCCTGCTTCTGTAGCAAGTCATCAGTTCACGCCAAAAACGGCTAGTAGATCGACCGTCTCTGTCGCGCGTGATGGTTCTCGGTATGTTGTGTAGCCGCACGATTTTGTTTAGGAAGAGCCGTGCTGTTCCTTTGGCGGCGACGGTGGTCGTTGTCGGGATGAAGTGGGACAGTTTAGAAAACTTGTCGACGACCACGAGGGTGGCGTCATATCCCTGGTTGCGTCGGAACAGGGAGCGGCTGCAGAAGTCAAGGTGGCCTCGTGCGACGAGATTTTTGTCGTTGACATGGGTCGCAGGTTTTGCAGAAGTTGACCACGTCGGATTTTATCTTGTCCCACTAGTGGTTTTTCTTCAGCTTCTTTAGCATCTTGTCTTCTCTGAAGTTTCCACTTGGACCGATGTCGTGGCACTCTTTGAGTAGCATACGGCAAAGCTCGTTGTTAAGAGGAAAGACAACTCGGCGAGTGAAGCGACGTCGCCAATAGTGTGCATCGAACCAGAATTTGGTTTTATCATATCCCACGTGCTGGACGTAGCCTCTCGCGAACAGTCGCTCAAGGTAGGGGTCTCGCTGTGGTTGCAGGGCTGCCACGTTGGTCATTAAATCTGGTCAGCGGCTCAGTGCGTCCGCCGGATTGGTTTTTCTTGGCCGGTACTCGATCTTGTAATCGAACCGGGACTCAAGGAACTCCATCCATCGGGTTTGACGTCGGCTGAGGTTCGGCTGTGTCTTCAAACATTTTAACGCCAGCTGGTTGGTGCGCATGATGCATCGGCGACACTCCACGTAGCATCGCCATGTCTTGAACGCGTGCACGATTGCAAGCATCTCCTTTTCGTGGACCGCATAGTTGAGTTCCGGTCCTCACAGTTTTTTAGACAAGTAGGCGACCGGTTGTTCTCCGTTGTCACAATCCCGGGTAAGAATCGCGCCAATGGCTTGGTCTGATGCATCTGTATCCATGATGTACTCGATTGCCAGATCAGCTAATCATAGGGCTGGCGCTGAGGTCAGAGCAATGCGCAAAGCGGTGAACGCTTCTTGTTCGCTGCCTCCCAATCGCCACTCGATCTCTTTTGGAGTGAAGTCGGAAAGAGGCGCTGACACTCATGCGTAATCCCTCACAAATTGCCTGTAGTAATTGCAGGATCTGAAAACAAAAAAAAAACTTTCCCCAATGTTGGTCAGCATTGGCCAATCAGCGACTACTGCCACTTTTTTTGGATTCATGGTGATATTTCCACCATTGATGACGTGACCCAAAATCCCGATCAAACGACGACCAAAGACGCATTTCAAGCGTTTTCCCAAAAAAATCTCTTTGTGATATTTCGAGAACTTTTTGGCGATGTCCATCGTGCTCCTCCGGGGTGCGGTTGTACACCAGAATGTCGTCGGGGTACACCATGACAAAGTTGTCGAGGTATGGATGGAAAATGTTATTCATTGTCATGAACGAAGATGGGGTGTTTGTGAGTCCAAACGGCATAACCGTGAACTCGAAGTGCCCATAGCGAGTTCGGAATGCCGTATTCTCGATGTCGACGACTGGCACGCGTACGTGGCGATATCCGCTGCGTACGTCGATTTTGCTGAAAATTCAAACTCCTTGAAGTTTGTCAAAATGTGTGCCGGCTCAAGGGAGAGGGTAGCGGTTCTTGATGGTAGCATCGTTCAACGCCCGATAATCCACGCACATCCGCATTGTGCCAGTGTTATTTTCTACAAATAGTACTGGTACGGCGTATGGTGACATGGAAGGGCGGATGAACTCCTCACCGAACATCTCGCCGAGCTGCTTTTTTCAGCTCGGTCAGCTCATGATTGCTCATCTGATAGGCCCCTTGGACGGTAGGCCTACTGCCTGGCTTCAACTTGATGCGGTGGTTGATGTCTGGTTGAGGATGTAGGGTTTCCAGGAGTTCATCGGGGAAGACATCCGCAAACTCCTCGATGAGCGATGCGAAATCTTCAGGTACCATCGCGAACATTGTCAAGGCCGATGAGGGCGATGAGGTCAATGATTAGTCAGCTGCTGCCACTTCCCCTTCCCCCATTGGCTCAAGATGTATGAGTTACGCACGAACCCCTCATCGTATACAGTGCTTGGCCACGTTGACCAGTATCGGTTGCACCGGTTATCGCTTTTCGGCTTTTGCTGCTTCCACCTTTGGTTTTTCCACAGTCGGCTTCCGTCCCGCACACTGAAGTTGTTGCTTTGCACCGTTGATCTCCATGTAGACATTGGCGCTGTTCCAGTTGCCTTGCAGATTGTGCCAGTACAGAAAATCTTGTCTGAGGATGATTTTATGATGGCTCATTGGACAAAGTCTCCAAACCGTTACATCTCGCAGATCTCCCACTTGTAATCGTATCCGTTTATGTATTCTCCCGTCAACGGTTTTTTCGTCAAGAACCCCTTATTTGGTCTGCAAACTCAGCTTGTGAACCATGTCATTGCTTACGAAGCTATGTGAAGCTCCCCCATCCAATAGTGCCGGTATCGTTCTACGACTTCTGCATCCTCTAGGCTAAACGTTTAGCAGTATCACCGATTGGTCGTCCTCGTAGCCCTCATCAAACTTTTGGGATCTCAGAGACCCTCCGTGGTGATGTGAGTCATTGAGATGGGTGATCCTTTAGCACAATCACTCCTTACGAACAAGAGTTACGCCGTTTACTCTTTTCCCTTGCCGTTTCCGACTCTTTTTTTGCAACGTCCCCCCCTTTTTCGACCTGCTACTTGCTTCAACAATTTCGAGCGATATGCCTGAATTTTTTGCTATTGCACCAAGATCGTGTATCTCTCTAGCTGACGACATGTACTTCCATTAGAGTCGAGGAGTCCATCGATTGGTTTTTCCCATTTCCATAATAATTGTGGTTAGGAAGTCGCTAGCCGCAGTATTCTTAAATCTGAGTGTTGTTGTCGGCATTGTCAATCATATGTGCCGCTCCGATCACCCACGGAAATTCATTCTATATGTTGAAAATGGCGATCGCTTGCCGGATATCTTGCTTGAGGCCGTTGTTGTAATGAAAATAGAGTTCGTCGGGAGATGTCTGCTCCTGTGATGATCTCACGGAATCTCCGCGTGTTCTCCGCCACGCTGGAATGCTGATGTAGACATTAGAGTTTGCATCGTGCGTCCGTTTTTTTGTTCAGGTTTCCAAAGCGTGCAAGCATTGCGCACGATAATTTGTTCCAGTTGCTTGGTAGAGTCTGTGCATCTTGCCATTGTGGGTTGATCCGCTCCGAGGGTAGAATCTCTGTAGTCGGTGATGTGAAACGGGCGTCATGAGCCGTTGATGACGCTCTGCCGGTCTCCTGCTGCCGTTGGATGGTCTAGGTCGGACCACCAAATTAATTTCGCGCCACGCAAAAGCATGGCCATGAGGTCAATTTTCTTTTGATCATCTTTGGCAACAGCAGTGGTGAAATACACCTTCAAACTCGTCCGCCACATCCAAACCATTGGTCCTTTTGAGTTTGCACAATCGAACAGTTCCGGTGGAGCCAGACAAAGTTTGGGTTCGCTTGAGAGTTGGGAATTTCTCTCGAGGAGCACCGCTTCACACGCTTGCATTGGAAAGAGCCTCCATCGTGACATTGATTTGCTTGAGTAGGTGGTTGTTGATCCCTTCGAGGGCGGAGATCCTGTTTGCCGGTTCCTCGTTGATCCACGCCTGTCGTCTAGTGCCACCTGGCGTCCTTGTTGTTGTCGTTGAGGTTGTTGGTAGGGGCGCCTGGTTTATCGCTGTCATATTCATGACCAGATTGGTCGCCGAAATTGTAGGAGTTTTTCCAGCTGCCACAAAGCCTGCCACGCTAGTATTTGCTGTCACTTGAGGGTTGGCGTACATGAGCACATTCTCCTCCTCCATCGCCAAGTCGATGCTGAAGACCCGCTGCTAATCTTCTGTTGCGCTCGCGCACCCCACGTTGTAGTCGTGAAGTCTACAAAGTCTTGACGTGCGAGATGCGCTGAAGACTTCTGCTAGGTCATCCTCCGGATCGGTGAGGTAGTCAGTTGCCTCTCCAGCACCAATGCGCTCTGATACCAAATGTTACGGCTAACAGAGCATAGATGGTGAACAAGTAGAATTTGTGAGACAAAACATGGTTTAGAATTTGGGGCACTTGAGTAGTTTATAATTAGCGGTAAGTGTTTTTTGATGAAAAGTGTCCAAATGATCAAACATATATATACAAGTGATGTGTTACGAATGAAGTATAGTTGGGGTCGTTGGGTCGAATGTCGAGCGGCACGTGCGGAGTCACATTGTGAGTGTTTGGATTCGAGAAGGTCCACCAAGAAGTTGGGGGTCTTCGAGGATCGATGGTGAAGACGTGTGATAGATCCTTATAAATCCAGATTTTTTTAGAGTCATCGAGAAGTCGACCAACAGGTCTCGACACTTCTGTTTCTAGGTTTGCGAGAGTGGTCAAAACTGTCAAAAGGTTTGAGGGTATCCACTAGGGCCGAGGCAGTTGGCCAGTTTTCCCTCAGTCGTCGGAGTGAATGTCGCGGTCCTCGCAACATGATGGGCTATTTGTGTAGTAAGAGGAATGCCCACTCTAGAAGATTAGGGACTTGTGTACGTCTGGTATGTAACAATCATTATCTTTACATCGTTTGGCCAAGGGAATTTTTTTACGTCAAACAGATTGTTACGCCGAGTGGAACTTAGGTGGTTCATAGGAATGAGGTGTAGGAAAAAAACACTATTCGGGGATTTGGGACAGACGGATAATTTGTATTAAGTAGTAAGTTTACTTCGATGACAGGTTTCGAGTGAGCCGATCATACATGTACAATGCCAAGAATGAGAATGAAGCATAAGTCGGGTCATCAGTGTTTGAGCCAATCGACACGTGCGAGGTCGCGCCTTTAGTGGTGGATTCGAGAAGCTCCGCCGAGGAATTGGTGGGCTTCAATAGTATCTGGATGCTTCTTTATGAAATTTGAGCGTCGTTGAGCAGTCAACCGGACGATGTCAAAACATCAAAGTGGTCAATGTTGTTGGAAACTTTTAGAACGGGACACTAGAGGTGAGGGCAGTTGGCCAAAATGCCCTTGGCTGAATGGTGGAAAAATCCAGGCGTCGTTGCGCGCTGGGCCGTGAAAGTAAGAACAGAAATTCTGACTGGCAAGTTTTAGGACTCGTGTGCGCGAGGGACGTAAAACTCCCCCCCCCCCTTGTAGTCGTGAAGTCCCGACTCGCTGGCAGACATAGGCCGGTGACGACAAAAGTAGCCGTCGATTAGATGATTGACGTCTCGAAGTTTGTCGTAGTGCTCCCAACTGTTGTGCACATTGGCGTAGCCATGCTACTTGACTAGGTACTCGTTCGTTTTTCCATGGCGTGGATGTCCAATGGTATCTTCAATCACGTACTCCATATCCCCATCCACGTGCACAGGAAGTGGAGGTGCGAAATCTCTGCCAGCGAAATTCGTACTCCCGGTAGTGCTTGAGCTTACGACATGGAAGACAGGGTAGATTGCCATGTTGTCTGGGAATCAAAGTTGAATGAAGACTAGGGTTTGCATTCAGTCGGTATCAAATAGTCCCAACCAGCGAGGTTTTAGCTCCGTGACGTCTTGTCCTTGAAGTTTGATGTTTGTCGAGCCGAGGAGGACACGATTGCCAGCGTTGAACACGTAATCACTTCAATGTTGGTCCGCTGCCCGCTTCGTAGCTACTTGTGTCTTCGCAAGGGTCTGCCGTGTTTCCTCCCAAATGCTTGTGAAGTCGTGGCGATGAATGTCAATCGCGAGGACGAAACTATGACTTTGCAAACATGCCGGTGTGGCAGGAATTTGGCCATACACCACTTTAGAAAGGATTTTTCTCGTTGCGGTAGAAGTGGCGGACTTGTATGCTGGCTCGGCGCTCGGCAGTTTTGTTGCCCAAATAATGTCCTGTAGCTCGCATAAATTTCAGATGACGTCTTTGAGCATTTGTTCTGTTCGCTTGGTCTGTCCGTCGGCTTGAGTGGAATGCCCTAGAAAGTTGGATCTGACTGCTATAGCGTGTCGTATATTCTCACCAAAAACGGCTTGTGAAGCGGCCGCCTCTGTCCATGGTGATGGTACGTGACACTCCGTGGAGCCGTAGGATCTGATTTGAAACAACCGTGCTTTTCCTTTTGTAGTAACAGTGGTCATTTTCAGGATGAAGTGCGACGTTTTCTGAGAATCTATCACCCACGACAAGGATGGGATCATGCCCCTTAAGAGTGGCGGGCAGTCCCATCACAAAGCAAATGCTGATATTGGCCCACGGTTCCGCCAAAACAGGTAGGGGATGAAGTACACGAGGTGGCTGCGTGAGAGGACATTATTTTCTCCGACATGTGCCGCATGATTTGCAAAAGGCCACCACATTGGTGAGAATCTTGTCCCACCAATAGGATTTTGCCAGCTTCTTGAGCATCTTGTCCTTGCCAAAATGCCCACCCGGACCGGTGTCGTGGCACTCTTCCACTAGCATTCTTCGTGACTCCTCGTTCGGACGGACGAAAACCTGGAGATTGAATTGCCGTTGCCAATACGGGTCGTCGAACCAAACCTCGGTTTTGTCGTATCCGCCTAACTCCGCGTAACCCTTTGTGAACAACCTGGCGAGGTACGGGTCTTGTTCAACAAGCAACATGCTGATCTTGGCCATTAGATACATTGTTGACTTAGAGCATCCACCGGATTTGTTACTCCATGATGGCACTCAATGTTGTGGTCAAAGTCGGACTCGAGAAACTCCATCCATCGAGTTCGTCAACAAAGCATATTCGGCTAAGTCATGAGATATCTCAAGGCGTGATAGTCAGTGCGGACGATGCATCTACGACATTCCAAGTAGCACCGCCATGTCTTGAATGTGTGCATGACTACAAGCATTTTTCCTTCGTGCACCACGTAGTTGAATTCCGGTTGGCGTAGTTTTCTTTATATGTATGCGACCGGTTGTTCTCCACCGATGCTGTCTTGGAGGAGAGCGGTTCCGATGGCTCGATCGGACGCATCGGTGGCCATGACATCATCCATTTTTGGATCTGCCAATAGTAAGGCTGGTGCCGAGGTTAGAGCATTTCTCAAAGAAATAAATGCTTCTTGTTTGCTGTCCCCCCAATTCCACTCGATGGTTTTCCGGGTGAGATCAAAGAGAGGCGCTAACACCTGGACGTAATCCTTTACAAATCAACGGTAGTAAGTACGGAAGCCTAAAACACACATGGACTTCTCAAACACTTGACGACATTGGCCAATGAGCGTCTGCTTCCACCTTTTTCGGGTCAATGGCGATCCTTCCGGCGCTCATGATGTGGCCCAAAAGCTCGATCGAATGGCGACTGAAGTCGCACTTACAGAGTTTTCCAAAAAGCTTTTTCTTTGGAAAATTTTGATAACCTATTGGAGACATCCATTGTGCTCCTCCGATATGTGGCTATCACCAGGATGTTGTCGAGATACACAATGACAAATTCATTGAGGTCAGGGTGAAAAATGTTGTTCATCATCACCATGAATATTGCTGAGGAATTTGTGAGTCCAGACGGCATAACCATGAATCTCAAGTGCCAATGTCTGGTGCAAAATGCCATCTTCTTGACGTCCTTACCTAATACGTGGATATGATGAAAGCCAATTTTGCAAAAAAACCGGGCTCCTTGAAGTTGGTAAGAAACTTTGCGATCTCAAGTATCCTCCTCTACGACGATGTGAGCCACTCAAATGGACGATCGGTCAGTGCAGATGTTTTCGGCCATACAGGAGTCACCGTCACTCCTACCTTCTGTCGTTTTGGGACTCCTCTCTCTCTCTATGTTGTTCCCCCCCATCTTGGCCTGCTGTTACTGCTTTTTTCGGTTGCACAAAATGTGACTAGGTTTTCCCGGAGTCCCGCACGGTCGTTGATTGCGTTGATTGACGGCGTCTACTTCCATGAGAGATGAATTAGATGAATTTTTCTTCGACCACATGTTTCCTCTGACACGATAAGGATTGTGGCTTTGGGATCGCCAGCCGTTTGACTCTTGTACCAGAGCGTTATAGTTGGTGATATTAATGCGATCGGCTGCGGTGATCATTCGCGAAAGGTTATCTTAGCTGCCAAAGATGGCGATTGCTTGCCAAATATCTGGCTTTATGCCATTGTTATAGTAAAGACATAGTTTGTCAGGGGCAAGGTCACTACAAGTGATGATTTTGCAAAGGTGCCGCGTGTATTCTGCCACATTGGATTATTGACGTATACTTTGGAGTCGGTATGGTGCATCAGACTTCTCGTTCAGCTTCCCAAAGTGAGAAAGTGAAGTGCACGAGAAGTCGCTCCACACTTCTGGTGGCGTAAGGGAGCAGCGCCACATCGGATTTATCTATTCAAGAGGTACTATGCCTTCGGTCAACAATATGAGAGTAGTTACAAGGGCTGTTGATGCAACTCTGCCAGTCTCCTACTGCTGTTGGATGTCCTTTAGATCGATCCACCAACTCAAAGCCGTGTCACGGAAAAGCGAGGCTGTGAGGTAGATCTTCTTTTTTTCACTGTTGACCCTACTAGTAGTGAAGTACACCTCCAAACTCTTCAACCACATATTGACCGTCGGTCTTGTGGATTTCACGCAATCAAACGGCTCAAGTAGTGTCGGTTGAATTTGGGGTTCAATCGAGAGTTACAAATCTCCCTCGATGAGCACCGCTTCATGAGTATAACAAATTTGAAGCTCCTCAATTGTCGTGTTGATGTGTCAAAGCAAATGATTGTCGAGGCTCTCAAGTCTTGAAGAAATCTACTACAGGTCTTCGTTGATTTGTGCTTGTTGGCAGTTGCCTCCCATTGTGCCAAGTGTCAGCCGAACAGGTTGCGGTGGGGGCGAAAGATTTGCGGAGCCCAGGGGTCCGTCACTGGATTGGCTTTCAGCTTCGTCGGTGCTACACCATTTGTCGTGATAGTTGTTGGTGCCACCTGGTTTGCCTAGAGAGCATTTTTGTTCGTCCGCTGCTGATCTACCATCGCCGGAGTACTCGTCGGGGACTGCTGCTTTTCGTCGGGTGCGCTCGCCTTCTTCATTGTTTTCGCAAAGTCTACGATCTTTTGAATGGTCGAGGTGCATTGAGGACTCATGCAAGGTTGTTTCTAGGTAGTCAATGCATCGGTTGCTTCTCTAGTGCCACTATACTCCACTACAAAGTGTTACTGCAAACAGAATGTAGGTGGTTCACAGGGATGATGTACGAGACAAAAGACAATTCGGGTTTTTTTTTGGGAAAAATGTAATGTTTTTACTACGCAGTTAGTGCACTTTGATGACAAGTGTCAAGTGAGTTGAGCACATGTATACAATACAGAGCATGAAAGTGAGGCATTAGTTGGGTCATAAGTGTTTGAGCCGAGCCACGCGTGCGAGGTTGCGCTGTGAGTGGTGGACTTGAGAACCTTTGCCGAGAAGTCCGGGAGGCTTTAAGAACATCTTGACTCTTCTTTACAAAAGTCAAGCGTCATCGCAAAGTCAACCAAACGATGTTGAAACATTGATATGGCTTGTGACACTTCTGTTTGACCATTTTAGAACTGGTCACAATTGTGATCAACTTTTTGAACGGGGCACCGAAGGTCGGGGCAGCTAGCCAAAATGCCCTTGGCCGAACGTCGGAAAAATCTGGAAGTCACCGCGTGGTGGGCCGTGAAAGTAAGAACAAAAACACCCACTCGCGAGTTTTAGGGACTCGTGTACGCCAAGGACGTAACACATAACAGAACGGTTCACAGGGATGAGATGTGGGGAAAAAAGTGGATTCGAGGATTTGGGACAGATGGATGATTTGTATTAAACAATGAGTGAACTTCGAGGAAACATGTCAAGTGATTCGAGCACATACTTCCAATGTCATGAATGAGAATGAGGCATATGTTTGGTCTTCGGTGCTTGAGCCAAGCGACGCGTGTGAGACTGCGCCATGTGTGGTTGCTTCAAGAAGCGTTGCCAAGAATTCAAGAGGCTTCAAGAGTATTGAGGCGTGTCTTTGTAAAATTCAAGCAACATTGAGAAGTTGAACAAACAACATCAAAACACCAAGATAGTTCATAAAACTTCTTTCAACCTTTCTATAAGGTGCTCGATGTTGTCAGAAATGTCTAGAACAGAACACTAGATGTTTAGAGAAGTTTTTAACAGGCTTCCTGGCCTTGCTGCTGCTAATGTGACGACATGGTCCAGTCAGTGGTTGCACTAGCAAGCAAGTGTAAGAAACAGCAATAGTTAGGCTAGGGGGGTGTGCAAGGTCTCGTGAGCTCCAATAGCTTAGTGATGCAGAGAGAGATAAAAACTGAAAAGCACACAAAATGAATACTTGCTGCGGAGCATGGCGGGTGACGCACACTGCACTGTTTGTTTGTCCTAAAACTGGCCCAAAACCATTGTTTTGGCGTAACTCCACGCACACACATCCAAGCACAACACCGACAGAACCTAGAGATGCATAATCGTGAGCCAGACGCTACGACTGGTCACATGCGCAAGTTTGGCATCGATAAACAATACAAAACATGCAAATCGGGCTCAAGAGCCAGTCCACCAAGAAAACTCCAGCGACTTTGAAAAAAAACTATAGAGCACCCCAGCAAGCACCCGGGACAGCTGTTGGTGGGTGGAGCCACCACACTTCTCAGCTCCTGTGCCAGCTGGGTCCACGTTATGGATATGCATGAGCGTGGAGATGGTCAAGTGGCCATGGTAAAGTGTTCAAATAGACGGGGACGACTCACGTTGTAATAGGGAAATTCAGCCGAAATGCGATCGGCCAAATGGCGTCAAAGTCCTAAGATTGACGCGCGGTGGACTACGAATGTAATGAAAAAAACCCACTTCGTGGAGGCGAGGGACTTGTGTATGTCGTGGACACAACACTCCCCCCCTTTAGCCCCGACATCTTGGGGCGTTACCGGACGTAAACCTGTGATGATGGTAGTATCCTTCAATCAGATGATTGACGTCCCAGAAGTTTTTGTAGGGCTTCCAATTGTTGTGTACAACGTTGTAGCCATGCCACTTGACCAGATACTCAATTTTTTTTCACCGCGTCAAAGTCCGAGGATGTCTTAAATCACACACTCCATATCCCAATTCTCTTGCATTGGATGTGGAGGTGCGGCGTCTCTGCCAGGAAATCTCATACGTGGGTCTCAGTAGTACTTGAGCTTGCTTTTATGGAAGACAAGATGGATTTTCATGCTCTCAAAGAGGCAGAGCTAGGCGACAACAGGGCTTTGTGTTTTATCCATCTCAAACAGTCCCAACTACTGGGGTTTGAGCTTTGCCAATTCCTGTCCGTATTTTGATGTTTGTTGAGCTAAGGTTGAGGCAATCGTCAACACTGAAGACATCATCACTGTGATGTTGGTCAGCCACTCCATAGCTGCTTGAGTCTTTGCAAGGGTCTGCCTTGTTTCCTCCCAAGCACTTTCAAAGTCCCTACAGTGGATGTTGANCACTGAAGACATCATCACTGTGATGTTGGTCAGCCACTCCATAGCTGCTTGAGTCTTTGCAAGGGTCTGCCTTGTTTCCTCCCAAGCACTTTCAAAGTCCCTACAGTGGATGTTGACGGTGTAGATGGTGCTTTTACTTCGTAATCCAGCTGGTGTTGCATGCATTTCACCATAAACCACTTCAAAATGTATTTTTCTAGCTACGGTGGAAGTGGTAGAGTTGTATGCGAGTTCAACGGTCGATAGCTTTGCTGCCCAATGAGTGTCGTGCAGCTCAAATACTATGTAAACAAGATGTTCAAGCGTCTGATTGATGCACTCTGTTTGCGTGTCAATTTGAGGATGGAATGCCATTGATAGGTGGATCCGACTGCCATAACACCATCATCTTATGCAAAATGTGGCTAGTGAAGCCGTCGTCTTTGTTGCTGATGATGCTACGTGGGACACCATACAGCCGTATGAACTGATTCAAGAGTAGGAATGTTGCTCCTACTATGGCAATGATGGTAGTTGTTGGAATGAAGTGTGACATTTTTTAAAATCTGTCGACCACAACGAGGATGGCATCATAGCTCACGAGGGTGGTGGGCAGTCTAGTCACGAAGTCCATGCTGATGTCGGCCCACAATTTCGTCAAAATAGGTAGGGGTTGGAGTAGACCAGGTGGCCTTGTGCAGAGAGATAGTTGTCTCAAAAAGGTGTCACAAGATTTCTAGAATTTCGACATGTTGGTTAGCATCTTGTCCCACGACTAGTATTTTGCCAGCTTCTTAAGCCTCTTGTCCTTGCCGAAGTGTCCACTTGGACCTGTGTCTTGGTATTCCTCCAAGAGCATTCTTCGTAGCTCCTTGGTTGGTGGAATGACGACTTGGCAGGTGAATCACCGTCGCCAGTAATGGTCATGAAACCAAAACTTGGTCTTATTGTACCCGCCAAACTCCTCACAACCTTTCTCAAACTATCTAATGAGGTACGGGTCTCGTTTTGATGAGAATTTTTTGTTCTTGGCCATTTTATCTGGTCGCCTACTTAGAGCATTCTCTGGATTAGTATTTCCAGACTAGGACTTGATGTTGTAGTTAAAGTTGGACTCAAGGAACTCCATCCATTGAGTTTTTTTATGGCTTGAATCTGGCTGATTCTTGAGGTAGTTCAGCGTGTGATGGCCGGTGCACACAATGCATTGTCCACGTTCCAGATTGCATCAATAGGTCTTGAACGTGTTCATGACTACACGTATTCTTTTCTCATGCAATCACAGTTGAGTTCCGACTTGCATAGTATTTTGGACATATGCGTTCCTGGTTATTTTCCACCTCCATTGTCTTGTTAAAGAACGCTCCGATGGCTCGACGCATGTGTTGATGGCCATGATGTAGTCCACTTTTCGATCTGCTAATTGTAAAGCCGGCACCAAGGTCAAAGCATTGCTCATATTTTTGAACGCTTCTTGTCTGTTGTCCCTCCAATTCTACTCGGTGGTTGTTGGAGTGACACCAAAGAGATGCGCTGACACTAGAGCGCGACCCTTTTACCAATCGACCAATCGATGGTAGTAGTTGCACAAGCCCCAAAATACTCAGATGTTCTGCACTTGTGTAGGCATCCACCAATCTGCAACTGTACCCTCCTTTTTTGGGTCCATGGTGATTCGTTTGTCACCAACGATGTAGCCCAAAAACTCAATCAAACAGCAACAAAGGTTGCACTTCAAGGGTTTTCCAAAAACACGATCTATATAAATTTGATAACTTTTTGTTAATGTGCATTGTGATCCTCTAGGGTACGGCTCCACATCAGGATGTCATCAAGGTACAGAACAATAGATTTGTCAAAGTAGGGGTGAAAGATGTTGCTCATCGCCGCCATAAGTGTTGCATGGGAATTTTTGAGTTGAAACGGCATAACAATGAACTCTAAGTGTGCATGTATGGTATGAAATGCTGGATTGTCACGTCCTTGTCAGATACACGAATCTGATGGCAGCCGCTGCGTAGGTCAATTTTGCTAAAAATGTGGCCCTGTAGAGCTTGTCATTTTTTCTCCTAATCACAGAAGAGGATATCGGTTATTGACGGTGACCTATTTCAGTGTTTTATAGTCCACACACATCCGAATCTCTCTGGTTTTGTTTTCAAGAAAATTGTAGTTGTGGCATATGGTGACGTTGAAGGTTTGATGAACTCCTGATCGATCATGTCTTCCAATTACTTATTGAGTTTGGTCAACTCGTGATCGCTCATCTGATAAGCCCCCTTCTTGTTTAGTCTGCTGCCTACCTTCATGTCTATCTGATTATCGATGTCCCGGTATGAAGGTAGTCCTTGGGGCAGATTACGGTGAAATGTCCCTTCGAGCTCCTCGATGAGTGTCGGGAAGTCCTCTAACATGGCCACATTTTTTTTCATGTCAAGGTTGTCGCCTTCGCCTTGACAGCTGGAATCTCTTCAGCTTTCCTTGCTTCCACGTGGAATGCTCGCGCTCAAGCTCCGTGCTTCAGGCACCAACTGGCCACATCCAAAAACATTGATTAGCATTTTGTGCATGCCGCAACGTCCTTTTCTAATTCCATCTCTGTTGCTTCCCGTAACCAAAGTTGCATTGTGGGTTGCTTGATTAGAGGTAGGTGTTGTTTTCTGCCATCAATATTTATGTAGACTGAACCGCTACTCCAATTCACATGTTGATGGTTCCAGTTCAAGAAATCTCATCCAAGGATGATTTTGTCACTACTTATCGTGTATTTTCTCCAGACTGTTGCAACGTTTAGATATCCAATTTTCAGTTGTAATGGTTCACAAAATCAATGGATTTGAGGTCGTCCATTGAAGATTTTTCTTTCAAACACCCCTGGTTTGGTCTACATACCCAGCTTCCTAACCATGTCATTGCCCACAAAGCTGTAGAACGCTCCTCCATCTTGTAGTGCCAATGCCATTTAATGGATCTTACAACCCCTTTGGTTGTACCCATAGTAGTACAACCGGTTTATCGTCCTTGTACCCCTCATTGAACTTTGCGATCTTAGGAATCCTTGTCACTGGTGATGTGAGCTTTTCAGATAGGCAATCGGTTGGTGCAGAGTTTTTACATCGAACAAGAGCCATGCCTTCCAGTCCTATCTTTTGCCATGTCATAACTCCTCACCATTTCTCTACTTGACTACCCTACTTAACTTGGATTTCGATGTTAACCTTTTTTTCGTGTGTGAAATCCGACGAAAGTGGTGGTTCGTCGAATTCAAAAAATTTGCATAACTAATTTCAGAACTTTGTTTGGTGAAATCATGGGTGAACTTCACTTTTTGTTGTTTTAGAATTCCATGGAGTGTGTCTTCGTTGCCTATGTTTTTATACCACACGTATCACCTGTTCGGCTCCCACACGCGCAAAATTCGCAAAGTGTGGTGAACACCGCTGACTGCTGAGGGTGAGGTTGACATAGTAGCTGTGGCGTGCATGGAGTAGCCCAGACAGGCGTCGGACGAGCCGCTAGTGCGTTAGGGTCGTCGAAGCTGACGCCGAGCCTACACTGCCGAGCCTACGATGGAGGGCAGCACTTCTGTTTAAGTTTTTGAACGGAAGTGTGGGCTCCGTCGACTCGACGAAAGCGATATTGAACGGGACTTGACGATGAATTCAAGGTGTAATCCCTAAACCAAAAAACGAGTTGTTGATATACCTAAATTAATTACAAAGTGTGAAAAAAACTGAATGAAAAAATTATGCAACTGCTCAGTCGATGAAATCCAAGTTAAAGTAGGGTATTCCCTAATTAGACAAGACATGATCTGGCTTCCCGCAATTTGAGCAGAGCCGTAAGTTACGTTGATTGAGTGTCAATCTCCATTAAAGACAAGGGTTTTTTTACCATATATTTCATTTTCCACGGAAAAAATGGTGGCTTCGCATTTGATAGCAAAGCTTTCAACATTGTATTTGGTGTTATCAATGTGATTGATTGTAGAAATCATTTATGGAAGGCGATCTTGGATGCCAAAATGGCGATTGCTTGGCAAACATCCTGCCTGAGGTCAATTCTGTAGTAGAAATATAGTTCTTTGGGGACGATGTTATTGCAAGTGATTATCTTGCACAACCGCCGAGTGTACTTCGTGACACTCAACTGCAAATGCAGACGTCGGAATCTATACTCTACGCAAGACCTCTTGTTTAGCTTCCCACAACAAGCAAGAGTAGCACGAGCAAAGTCGCTCCATATTTTGATGGCGTGTGAGAGTCGTGTAATGTCCGATTACCGTACTGATCTTTAAAGTCTCTCACCGTTTGATATTGAATTTAATGCTATGTATTTTTTCCCATTTTATTGCCTTTTGGAATAACCAGGGTGGTTGCCGATCCTTGTTTGGTGATTGTTACCTGGATGTTAAATTCTGCCACTGTGCTCATCTGGCCCTCGTGCCTTTGTATGCTTTAACTTTGTTGGGTGAAGTTCAAGCGTACGAATGGGTATCTGTCTCAGCCGTCTGATTGTGCCTCGCAATCTGATGGCTGCCCATCTCATGTCCGCACCTCTCAGTGCGCCATGACCTTGCGGCGCAGTGAGAGGTAGAGTAATGTCGCCTCTTGCTCCTCGGGTCTTCCGCACTGCGCCTGCCATCTGCTGTAGAGGCCTTCAACACAGCCCACTCGCTGTTGATAGGAAATTCCTCCCTCCTTCATGCAACCGCCCTTCCAACTCAACCGTAATGAAGACTCTCCTCCAGTTCAACAGGAAGCTCCTGTCCGCTGAGAAAGTTGCTTTAGCTTCTACGCATTCGTTTGACCGGCACAAAGCCATCCACCCCCAGCCTAGTGGGCCCCCCAAGCGGCATCTAATTGACCGTGCCCCAAAAGTCACTCCAGCCCTTTTTCTTATGGCTGTTGAGTAAGCTACAGCACCGTGAAAAGTCAGTGAGACCTCAAGAACGCGCCTCTCTGATGCGTCACCAGCATCCAGCAGTGCGCCTCCACCACCACCAAAGGGTGGCTTGCATGAAGAGGCCACATCTGCGCTTGTCCCTGACTGCCGCGGGTCCTTCAAAAACTGGCTTGGGATGACCATCTGCCCTGTATCCATGCTTTCATGGTGGCTGTTGGGACTGCGTACTCGGCCTTCAAGATCTAGTGCAACCTGTTACGGGACGCCGACGGGAGATGCATTTACAACCAACTATCACCATCAATGCTATGTGGATGGTATGAGCCCAAGTCTGCCGTCCTCCTCTCTAAGTACCGTCGCTTTCTTACGCACGTCAAGGAGATCAAAGTACAAGGCCCGACAGTCAAGCGCACCCATGGCCCTCGCCGGTACTTAAGCTTCCTTGACTGCCATCCAGATTTTGGGGACCTCATGAAGGTCACCATTGTCGACACGCCCAGCGCCGGCACTGTTATCAACTCCGCCAACGTTGGTGGAGTCATACACACCATCACCCTCGAGCACATGCCCCAAGAGCTACCAGCCTACGGTGGAACCATGACCTTCTCAAGGTCGTGGATTTGGCTCGCAACAACCTCATGATTCTTTTGCTAATTGTTGGAGAGAATTTTGGCCATATGACATGTCCTCCGGTGTTCTGGTCTAGAATACTTTGACAACATTGACCATTGTCTAGAATGCTTGACAGAAGTTTTGCAAACCATACTGATGTTTTGACATTGCTTGGTTGACTTCTTGATGGTGCTCGACTTTGCGGCAATACTCACAAGGGAGCAGGACAAGTTCTCTATGAATAAGCTGGACAAATCAGTCGTCGATCACAACTAATTTCCTTATTACTCCACGCTGGAGAACATAAGGTGGAAGCCATTGAGAGAGGGGTTCAACAGGTGTGTTGTAGTATTAAAAAATACCATTGTGACTATGAAGCAGTTACAAGATGGTCGCAGTAAGATCAAGCAAAAATGGTCTTTCTACAAGGCTCGTTGAGACTCCATCGGGAGATGGTTGGACAAAGTGAGCGACACGCCATGCCTCCTGTCTGATGTTTGGTTCACCCACCTCAAGAGATGGCCAGGCGATCTACTCCCACTTTGTGAAATTAGTTTTGTGAAGGCCGTGGCAAGTGGTGATCAAGCAAAGGCACTAGAATGTGACAAGGATGGATATGGTAATGGGCAACGACGGCGTTGATGAGGTTGGCGAGGCAACTACCCAAGCCAGCATGGGGGTTGGTGTGGATGAAGAGGAGGACAAAGATGTGGTGAAAGTCATCCCCGTGAAGAAGACAAGATAATGTCATGACAATCGTCCCATAAATCAGCTACCTTTCTTAAATTGCCTGCACAACTGTACTTACACACCCTACAATCATCCTAAATACCCAAGATGGCCTTGAGGACCCTGTAAAAGATTCAATGCATGGTCTCATTGTTGTGTTAGAAGGTGTATTGCATTGTCCTATTTGTGTCAGCATGGGTGACGATGGATAGGAAAATGAGGAGGTCTTACAGTACACCTAGTCCCTTTTTGTGACTGCAAGATGTTAGAAAGGTTGTCGCAGCAACCGTGCCCAATCCTTGCAACCTTCACGAATTGTGTCTCACTTCCTGTCAAGAGAATGCTAGCCTACTCACGTCCACTCCCCCATCGGCAATGCACAACATCCTCATGTAGGTGAAGCCCCAAGAGAGGTAACATGTGTTGTAACATGTTTTTCCACCACTATGCAAATCGCTTGCAACGAGAAGCATCTACATTGTCTATGCTTTTTGCCTTGTACTCTGCGAAGGGGCACAATGGTGCTTTAGACAAAAAGGAAATTTGATGTTACAAACCAATGCTTTGGTTGTCCAGAGGAGGCAGAGGAGACCTCACTGGTGCAATTTCCCCCTCTTGGAAATCTTGTACAAAATGTGTCCATGCATGTAGATGGGCATCGTGGCTTTCACAACCATGGGACCTGATAGGAGACTGTTTTGGTTTTCATTCATGACGATTATTCTTTGTCTCCAATACATTGCAAACTATGTTGACCTTGCTTGCAAGGCTTTTGTATTATTTTTCAAAGATAAACAAACCAAAATGATTTCGTCGCTCTCCATTGCTGACATAACATGTTGCAACAACATGTTGTATTGTCGGCAACAGTTGGAGCTCATAGCCACTCAGAATTGCTGCCAACCAAACTGATGTGCCACATTCTCGTCGCATCACTGGTCATCCGGGTTGTCAGGATGCAAAAAGGAAAAGAATTATAGCTTCTCTCCATGCAATTCTCGTAGCCACATGGATGTAGAGCCACCACTGTCAAGGACTTTGCTTACACAATTACCCTATTGCTCTTGGATTTTGACGAATGGAAAGTTGCAAATCATAAAATCTATGAATGAGACGATATTTTTTAGGTTTGAATTATTTTGGTAGTCCTTAATGGTCAAATCTGCATCAAATGGTACCTTGATTTCAACGTTTATATGTAGAAAAACACCATTGAAGTTTGAAATCCCTTACCCTTTCACATAAAACTAAAGTTAAATTAGTTATATGATGCGTAGGATTCATTGAACTTAAATTCAATAAACTTAAAGAAATAAGTAACATCAAAGTCCAATAACAGCAGGGTATGTTCTTTTGTTGTTAATTACTGAAGTTTTCAAATTTTGAGTTGAATTTCATGGAATGGGCCATTTTATGGATCCGACTGAGTGTTTTAAGTCCGTTACGTCTACGACCGACCTACCTCATCCCGTTACGAGTTTGGCCTGCTTCGGTGGTCAACTTAGAGATCTGAACAGCTTCGCAAGATTTCTTTGTGTAACACTACCGCACTAAAGGAGTCTTCCGTATCTTTCCATCGTCCTCAAAATCACCATTTATGGTGGCCATCATTGTCAATCATGCCCTTTTGCTCTGACATGATTGAAACGTGCACATACATTGTCACATGTGTTAAGTGTGTACCACAACTTGAGTGACCTCCCATGTTTTCTCATCTGCCCAACAAGGCCGTGGTACACTACATAAGTTTACGATGGGGGGAAAAGGATAACTCTTTCACATTGGACATACCTTTCTTCAAACCGAGCTGCTCCAAGTCAGTGGTGTTCTTTCTTGCGTGACAACTAAACGGAGCGTCCAGAACCCCCAAGTGAGAGCTCATTTCTGAAGCAACTCGAAATAATTTCTTGAGAGTAAAAAGCATGAAATGTTAGTCTCTTGAAATTATTGATGTATTTTATGTGAAACCTACAATTTCATCTAATGTAGTGATTTCCAATGTAAATGAACCATATGTATACATGCGTATGGTGGATCTTAAGTGGTTAAATCTTAATGAATACTATCTAAGACTTATATCTACTTTACAAGTGCATAAAAGTGACTAATGGTCACTTTTCAATACATATTTTGAACCAATTTATTTAGAACATGGAGTGTTGACAAGAACTTAGGACTCCAATCATGTCTAACTATAAGACCTTGCAACATCATCCTATGTCCCCCATGCCGGATTATTAAATGGAACTGAAGATGCTCATCATCCCTTCTTTTATCGAGGAAAGTGAAGCTATAAGGATAAGCCATCATTACTGAGTGTTTATGGTTGGAGACTTCAACCACTTCATAACCTACTATGACTATCAGTAATCCTTTGTGAGTCATGCTTGTGTCTTGATTGGTGTTTATGGGACTTTTGGAATCTTCTTATTGATGTGGCTTTGCACTCATTTCTCTTTGCTATGGACCAATGGTAAAGAATAGACAACATGGATACCGGTTACAAAATTTTGACAATGTTTCACCCAACCCAACATCGATGGAAAGGAAATACAATGAAGTGTTTTGATGTGCAAACCATGCATACATTCTTATAGTAGAGTTTACAAATGAAACAAGTCAGACTATCCTTTTGCGTTGATAGTACAATCAGGTGCCAAATGAATGTGACAAGTCATGCATGCAAGATTTTGCATGTATCAAGCATGTTGCTCCATGTTAGTCGTCCTCGGAAAACCACGGCCTTGCCATCTCGGAGGTGCTCTAATCGTCAACACTTATGTCTTGGTACATGATGTTGGATATGCCATAAGAGTGAAACTCCTTGTACTCACTTGTGCAATACACAA
>SZWC01013918.1:18231-77411 GCA_023375785.1 Penium margaritaceum
TGTATTGGGGGAATGTATCGGGGGATGTATCTTGCATACCCCACAAAACGTGCACAAGTGTATTTGTACACTTGTGTACCAATCCGGCCCTCCTCCAGATACACATCCGAATACACCCCCGTATACACTTTGACTTAGGGGGGGGGGGCTGGGGGGACGGACGCCTGCTTGACCATGTTACTCTCAACCATCCGGTCACCCATTCTATTGCATGGTGTCCACGCTACGCCTCCACATAATGAGGTTCAGTTATGCGCACGTATACACATTACAAACATAACATCTTTTAGAAAGTACAAAACTGGGTTCAAATTAAGAGAAACAAATTTTGAAGTGATTTGGGACATATATTCTGATCCTATAAATTTTTTAAGGGAATGTAATTCTCAAGAAAGTTCCATGAAATTCTTGTAGTCATGTACATAGAAGTTACTTTGTACATGATTGTAGTAAGTCGTTTTTGGGAAATATTGTCAACTGTCCAGGTTTTTTCTTCAAAGGATCCTCACCATATGTTTCAGTCTTGTACACTAGTTATCAAGTGTGTGGATTTGGGGTGATTGGGCATAAATGTGGCACCCACGCCACTAACGAGGGGAGTGACCTCTCCTACCTCCCCTCCCTCTCCTCTATAGCCACAGCAATAGCACCCACAATGCATATTTGTGCTACAGATCTGTGCTACGGAGCTGCGGCCTTAGCCGCAACATCAACGACAGCATCTGCTGTACAGCAGCAGCCATAGCAGCAGCCACTGTTGTGCAACCTCTCCCATGGCTATGCAGTAGCCGCCATAACAGCTGCCCAGCCAGCCGTGCAGCTACATAGCACACAGTCACACAGCCATGCAGCCATGCAGCCGCGCAGCCATGCGGCCAAGGAGCCACGCAACCACGTAGCCATGCGGCCACGTAGCCGAGCAGCCACACAGCCACGCAGCCGAGCAGCCACACAGCCACGCAGCCACGTAGCAACGTGGCCACGCGGCCACGAAGCCTGGCAGCCACATAGCCACGCAACCACGCGAATGCGCAGCCACGTGACCATGGAGCCACGCAGCCATGCAGCCACGTAGCCATGTAGCCACGTAGCCACGCACCGCGCAGCCACACGGCCACACAGCCAAGCAGCCTTGCAGCCACGCTGCCACCGGCCACACAACCACATAGCGGCAAAGCTGCTACCAGCCATGCAGCTACGCAGCCACGTAGCCACGCGGCCACGCAGCCACACATCCAAACAGCCACGCAGCCACGTAGCCGCTGTAGTGACGTCAGTGCTGACATCAACAACAAGTTGAATAAGAAAGAAAATCAAAAGAAGGCCGAGGAGAAGAATGGCAAAAAGTGGGGAGGGGTCCTCCTCTACTAGAGGACCCACTGGCCCCCCCTTCCTACAATAGTTGTAGGAACTACAACAGCAGCATTAGTAGTAGTAGTACTAGCCATTGTTGTAGTAGCAGCAACAACCTCCACTGTAGCATGAAAAGCAATAATGGCAGTAGCACTAGGAAATGCAGCTGCTGCAGTAGTAGCAACTTCCATTGCAACATCAATAGTAATAGCAGCAGCCACTACTGTAGCAGCAATAGCCGCTACTACAACAGCAGCAGCAAGCGCAATAGCAGTAGTAGCCGCACTAATCACAATAACAGTGGCGGCAGCAGTAGCAGCTGCAACAGCAAATGCAACTGCAACAATAGCTATAGTAGGCATCGTCGTTGCAACATCAATAGTTGCAACGGCAAATGCAACCACTGTACTAGCAGTAACCTCTGTTGCAGCATCATTTGCAGCAACAGCAATCGTAGCAGCACCAACATCCCACAGGCCATGCTTGCTTGACAGTCCCGCAAGCCACCATTCTATAGTAGCTCGCAACACGAACGCAACAGCTAGCAACACTATAGTCACTAACACCACAGCGCCAGCCTCTGCTACTGGTGCATCAATAGCAGCAGTCTCTACTACAACAACAGTAGCAACAACAGTAGCAGCAGTATCAATTGAGCCAAACTACCATCCCGTTGTCCTTCTTTCCACTCGGGCATATGAGTCCCGAGATCTCCTCCGCCACACATTACTTGGCGCAACAGGACACCCAGCGTCAGAGGTAGACTATGTCCTCACTCCTAAGCACCACTCTGGGTACTGGCCACAGGCCAAAGTACTTTGAAACCTCGCCCCTGCTGCTCCAGGCTGGCGAGCAGTTTCAGAGCTGGGAGCTCAGCTTCTACATCTATGCGTAGGGTTAGGGCTTTTAGCTATACAACTACCTACCTTATAACTCCATCGAGGCCGACCAGGTGTATGATGCCGGTCGCGCAGTACGTGCCCTTGTCCCCGTTGCCCCTCTAGCTACACGTCTTGCTCTCAAGCATTTGCTCAACAATTTTGCCACTGGTGGCCTCCCTGACCCCACGGCAGCAGGGCACATCCTCACGCGTCCTCATCAACTCTCTAGCGAGGCCAAGACCAGCCGTCTGCTTCGGGAGTTCAACTCCCTCCACATGGGGGAGGCAAAGACGGTCACCTCCTACGGGCAGCGGGGAGAGGAAATCCTTTGACACCTCAGAGATATTGCACCACCCCATCTATCCGCGCTCCTACGCATCAAGCGTGGCACCACTGATGCCTTCGTTGACGTCTTCGTGCACTACTTACAGGACGTCCTTACCGTGATGGCAGCCCAGGACACCCTCATGCCCTCGGCATACAAGCTCTTCCTTCGGATTGCGGAGGATCGTTAGGAATCCCGCATCCAGCGCACGGAGGCCTTTGCATCTCTTGTCGTCACAATCGTAGCAGTTACATCTCCTGCAACAGCTGCGTCTTCTTGTACCCCATCATCAAGCAAGAAGAAGCGCAATCCACGTGTTTGTCACTAGCTCGCTCTCTCCGTAGCACACATGTATCTTGCACTGCCGCCTCTGCCACGTCCACTCAGTCGTTTTTGACAGCATGCTTTGCATGCAACCAGCCAAGGGCCTTGATCCACTCCTTTCCTTCACCGTGTCCAACTGAGTGCATGGATTACACTAAGGGGAAGATGCACCTGTCCACCTACCCCCTGTCCTCCTCTCGTGTGTCCGCCCCTCTCGACTTGGTCCATTTTGATGACATGGGTCCCCTTCCAACGGAGTCCATCAGGGAGCACGGACGGTATGTCTTGACTCTCACCAACGACTACTCTTGCTACCGCTTGGTCTTCTGTCTTTGGAGAAAGAGCAATGTCGCCCCCACGTTTAGGGACAAGCTTTTTCGTGTTGAGCGTAAGTGTGGTCTCACTCTCCTCTGCTTCCCCTCTGATTGCGGTGGTGATTTTATGGTGGAGACCACACTCTTTCTCGGCTCCCGTAGCATCCATCATGAGATGTCAACGCCTTACACGCCAGCCCAGAACGACGTCTCTAAGCAGTGGAAATGCTCCATGGTAAACGCCGTCCGCACCATGCAAGTCGAGTCTGGTTTCTACTTCAAAGCTATGACATACATGACATGGGTCTAGAACCGGACTCCCCACGGACCCCTTTCCTGTCAGTCCACACCATACCAGCAGTGGTGTGGCGAGCGAGTCGACCTCCGCCCGGCTCGTGTCTCGGGTTGCGTGGCAATCGTTGGTTTCTGGCCCCACACCAGGGCGGCAAGCTCCAGCCTCGCAAATGTCCCTACGCCTTCCTTTGTGTCTTGCATCAGTTGAAGGTCCGACGCTTCTGGGATCCCTCCCAACACCGCATCATCAAGTCCCCGGATGCCCTCTTTCTTGGACCTGTTTCCCCATGACATCGTTTTCTCTCGCGCGTCGATGTCCCTCCCATCACGTGGGGGAGTGGTGGGTCCATCCCCCATCCAGTCACTTCCAGGCGTTATATCATCTGCACCCACTGGTCCTCACAGGCCGACCGCCCCATCCGTGTCCGCCAGCCCCTTTGAGCCCACTACCCCGTCCGTATCCGCTAGCCCCTCTGGGCCGGCTATCCCGTTCCTGTCCGTCAGCTCCTCCAGGCTGGCTTCCCCGTCCGTGTCCGCCAGCCCCTCCGGGCTAGCTCCCCGTCCGTGTTCGCCAGCCCCTCCGGGTTGGCCGTCCCATCCGTGTCCGCCAGCCCCTTCACGCTGGCTGCCCTGTCCGTGTGCACCAACCCCTCCAGACCGGCTGCCCAACCGTATCCGCCAGCACCTCCGGGCCGGCCGCCCTGTCCTTTCCCACCAACCCTTCTGAGCCGGCCGTCCCGTCGGTGTCCGCCAGCCCCTCTGGGCCAGCCATCCCATTCATGTTTGCCAGCCCCTCTGGGCCGGCCACCCCGTTCGTGTCTGCCAGCCCCTTCGGGCCGGGCGCCCCGTTTGTGCCTGCACGGTACTCACACTACTCAGGCGGGAGCCTCCGACCCAGGCTGCCATTGAGCACACAGGCCGCCACCTAGCGTCCTCTCGCGCCATGACCCTCTGTCACTCCGCGAGGCTCCTTGCCTCCCGGGAGACCCACTCCCACAGTCGTGAGTGGGAACTATGCCACCAAGGCCCTAGGCCTGGCCACGCTAGCAGTCATTACTGACCTACAACCGGGGTCGGCTTTGGGCTGTGCTATGCTCCATAAGGAGCACCGACATGCTGTGACAGCTATGCTCACGTGTATGCCACCTAGGACGTGAGATGCGTGCGCCCTTACTGTTTGTCCCACGGAATTCCTAGAGGACCCAACCACCCTACGTGAGGCTCGGACGTCTCTTGCCGTCGCACACAAGGGGGCTGCATGTGCGGACGAGCTTGCCGCCATTTGCCAACATCACGTACATGAGCTTGTCGACCTTCCCCCAGGCCAAAAGGCCATCGTCGCCAAGTGGGTCCCTCGGCGAAAGTGGAGGCCAAACAGATCCCTGTACAAGTACAAGGCCCGTCTTACGGCCAAGGGGTTTGCACATGTCCTTTGGGTCGGCTATGACCAGATCTTTGTTGCGGTTGGTCGGTTATCCACTAGCCAAACTTTGTTAAGCTTGGTTACCCAACATGGGTGGGAGCTGCACCAAATGGATGTGAGTAACGCCTTTCTCCATAGTTCACAGGAAGGCAGGGAGCTGTACATGGTGCAACCTCCAGGCTTCGATAATTCTTCGGCAAGGTTTGGAAGCTGTGCAAGGCCCTCTATGGCGTGAAACAGTCACTGTTGAAGATTTGCCCCTCTGCATGCCCGAGTGCGGCGCCGGGAGGCGCCGACGAGTCGCTAGAGAGAGGAAATTCCTCGCTGTTGAATCTGGAGATTCAAGGATTGCTCAGATCTTAAAGTAGTGGATTGCCCCTGAAATTGGACAAGTCGCTGAATCCAGTGGAAGTTGTTTCACCGGAATCGGACAAGTAACGAGAGAGATTTGGGCTTCCAAAGTTGGGGTGTGCGCGGCGGCTATGGGAGCTGTCCGTGGTTTGACTGCCGATGAATAATTGACCGGAACGAGTAACAAAATTCCAACTGGGGATTTTGCTCCGGAAGAGCTGCCGAGGCGTCCGGTGGATGATTCGCCGGATTTCAGTAGTGCAGTTTTGTTACTGAAGGACTTGGCCAAAATCCTAGCTCGGAGACGGAAACTCAGTAGTACCGTTTGCTAGTTGGGGACTTAGTCTTCTGACTCAAGTTCCGCGAATAGGTTTCAAACCACATCAATCCCCATCACCAAACACGATGATTAAATCATCAAAACAGACCCCAAAGGCGCGAGGGGCACCGTCGCTACACGTAGGGACATCTGCGCCTCCGGAATGGCCTTTTGATGGATCCTTGATGTGTGAAGGTGCCTCGGCGGGCGACGTGGTGCGTGCCGCTGACCCAACAGCTGGTTTGGGGTGATGTGCTTCGACAAACGCAGCGAGAGCTATGGTGATCCGAATCGTGCACGGTTTGGTGCGTTAGAGAACACGTGACTAGCCCTAAAAATGTTTGTATAATGTCGTTGTTAAAAAACTAATGCAAAACTCACGCTTAAACTTAGAATTTGCACAAAAGTACCCGTGAATGTAGAAGACTAGTCAGGCCACGTTGAAAATGCACCCCATTTTTTGACAATAACCACGCTGCTGGAATGGGGAGATTAGTCATACGCTTCTCAGTGACGGCCTCCTTTGCAGCACAACAGACCTCGCATTGTTCATCAGCCCGCGAGGCCAGCCCTTTATCGCTAGCATGGTCTATGTCGACGACCTGCTCATCACGTCGTCCAATGCAGCTGCCATCCACAGGGTTAAGGACCTGGTGCACGCCGCCTTCCAGATGAAGGACCTCGGGTCAGCACGAGTCTTCTTGGGCATGGAGCTTAAGCATGATCGCTGCATGGGTTTCCTACACGTCCATCAGGCCGCCTATGTCCAGACCTTGTCCGGGCATTTCGCTGAAGACCTGTCCCTCGTTTCGAGAGCACCCTCACCCTTGTCGCCTTATGGTCAGGCGATGCTGAAGAGCTCTGATCCAGCCATGGTAGGGGAGCCAGTAGACGTGACCTTGTATCTACGTGTCATTGGGTCACTGATGTCCTTGGCAACAACGACGCGTCAAGACATTGCGTTCGCCGTCAACCTGCTGGCCCAATTCTCTCAAGAGCTGTGTCACCCCCACTTCAAGACCGCGATCCGAGTACTACGCTATGTCGTCTTGACCCCACGACAAGGCATCATGTTTTGTTGACAAGCGTCCGTTGTTGCGGAGGGCTACACCGATAGTGACTGGGCCAGTAGTCAAGATGGTGAGAGTCGTACTGGTTGGTTCTTTCTTGTTGGCAGCACGGCTGTGTCCTGGCGTAGTGACAAACAAGGTTCCATTGCACGCAACACTGTTGAGGCTAAGTATGCGGCTCTTGGTTTTGGTGCATGTGAGAGTGTGTGGTTACGTCGCCTGTTGTCCGAGTTGCAAAAGTGAGTCATGTCCATCACGTTGCACTGTGACAATGAGATTGCCATGGTCATTGCCAACAATAACGGTGTGCATCACACATGTACAAAGCATATCAATGTCGAGTATCACTACGTGCATTCACTATTGCATGACGGTAGCATCAGCATTATGTGGGTTGAAAAAGCACGGCAGTTGGCTGACTTCTTAACCAAGACACTGAAATGTGACTCGTTTGATAATGTTGTAAGCGTGGTCTGTGTGCTTTCGTGAGTTCCTTTCTCTATAAACCCCTACCTGCTTGGTCTCTGTGCTCTCTGACCGTCCATGTGCATTGCGTCTGTGAGTCATGGGGGAGTGTTGGTTTTCACACATCTCTCATTGTACTCTGTTATGTCCTCCCTGCTTGTGAACTGAGGGGCGCCAGGCGTGACGGACACACGCCAAGCCCTTGGGATAAACCTCCCACCCTCAACCCCTTGGTGTGTGAGCCAACCCTTGAGGTGTCGCACGACCCTCCCTTAGTAGCAAGACCATTGCTAGTGACCGAGGAGGTTCCCGCCGTGCGACCCTCCCGGCGGCATTTGCACCAAGGTGCACTACGGAAGACTTGTAGGATCAAATGGACGTGTGCAAGGTGATTCTTGGAAATCAAGGAGACTTGGGCAAGAAATGAATCCTTAGACTTGATAGATCAGTATAGTACAATGCACAGAGTCCCTGGGTAAGATTGGCATGCCTAAAACAACCCCTAGGCTTCCTTATGTACCAGCTCCTATGAGCCAGCCGGAAGCTCCTCGGTGCTCCAAAGCCCTCTACCAAAATGCATTCATGAATAGTGAGTATTAGCTAATGAATATTTATGCGAAGAGCATATTAAGCCCTCTACCAAAATGCATTCATGAATATTCATGACAAATAAAAAATTCTTCTGATATATGAACATGTAGTACACATTGTGAGCTTTCCAATGCACCAAAGGATGCCTCAATCCGTAAAGAAAGGGGTAAGTTATGGCCGTTTGAGTGCTCCATGCTTGACTGCCACTGGCAGCACCGCCAGCAGGGGTCACGGCCACCCGAAGCGCCCTTGCTTGCGAATGCAGCTCCAGCCGCCATCCTGAAGTGCCCATGGACCCCAATGAACCTTGCCTCATTGTCTAAGCATCCATCCGGTGGCACTTTGGCTGCAGTGGGTGAGAAGATCGCCCCACCTCGTTGTGGTCGAACCAGTGCTCCCGTCCATTTTCCGGGCGCGCACCACCCAACTTTGCCCGGCTGTATCTTTCTCGTCCTTGCACCAAATGACCCAGTTCTTGGACCAAACCTACACGGTTTTTCACTTAGTCTAAAATCATGGCCTCAAAGAAGGTGTTTGATGCCATCAGTGTGATGAAATTACCGCCTTGTCCGGCCCGTCCCATAACACGGCTTGTGTACATCGGCGTACAGATGATTGACACCGAGATACGATGCTCTTGGAGTGTTTCCCGATCGAGCCGCCGCACATTGAGGCCTACACATAGTTTGCTTGAGCCTCCTCCCTTTGACAGTCGATGTGCTCAGCTCCATTGGCAGGCCTCTTCGGCAGTCGTGCCACCAGCGGTCAATGCCACTACATATGTTATCTGCATGCATCGGGTGTTGGATCTGACTGCACCATTGCATCTGCAGCTCTATGTTCTGCTTAGGATCCAAGTTTCATGTTGATCAGGCAGTGTTGCTACCAGGGACTAGTGTAGACGCTGCCTGGGTCTAGGCAGCCATGACTCCTCTCTGCTATTTTTCTAGATGAATCTGATAGTACAAATGCGTTTGCAGTGTCGGTATTATGGTATGGTCCAATTTTGAGGCAAAACGGACGACGTCCGGGTTTTGCGCTGTTGGCAGGGCACTGAGACCTGCCGTCTGGCAGGGCTCACTGAGAAAACCCTGCCAGCCAGAGAATAGAGCATTTTTCTGATTGGCTATAAAGCTGGGGGAGCTAGAACTTGGAGGGATCTCCTATTGTTGTTTATTCTAATTTGCTGATCAGTTCTTTTTAGTTTCCACTGCCTTTTAGGTACTAACTTCTCAATGTGCAGATTCTCTCGCACAGACTCAGAGCAACGGAAGGGGGCAGCACTGCAAAGCAACGTGTGTGGGGCCATGCCTACTCTAGCGATGCTGCGGCCACAACACGTTGCTCTAGTCTAGATTTCCAGAGCTTCCTCCCCATTTCGAAAAAACGTCCCAACGATAGGTGCCCAGGCGTCCCCGTGACAATCTATCCAAAACAAAAAAATGATGAGCCCAAGGGCCTGTGCCGTTATCCTCTCAAGGGGGTCCGTGCCGAAGTCGGACCCTTGAAGGCATGTCGGGTTCGGCGGGTAGCCAGTTCCTCCCAGTACTCGGTGATTGCTACAGATGGCTCTCATGACTTTGGCTCCAAGTTTTTGTGGTCAGGTCCACAATTGACCTAGTAAATGAGGTACTCCTTCACCACTTGTCTATGCAAATAACGTTCACGGTGTTGGAGGATGCGGTGCACCTCACACTGGACTTCCGTAGCAAGGAAAAAGCCGGTGTTATGCCAAAGGGAGCGTAGATGGTGAAAAGGTAGAAGTTGCAGGGAAGAACACTGTTCAGTATTTGGGACACTTGAGCAATTTATAATGAGCGGTAGGTAGAATTTTTTGACAAGTGTCGAAGTGATCAAACATACATATACAAGTGTTAAGTTAAGAATGAGACATAGTTGTAGTCATTGGGTTGATCATCGAGCGACGAGTGCGGAGTCGTGTTGTGAGTGCTCGGATTCGAGAAGGTCTGCTGAGAAGTCGGGGGACTTCGAGGATCGACGGTGAGGATGCGAGATGCATCTTCATAAATCCATATTCATCTTGATGCATTGAGAAGTTGACTGAAAGGTCGTGATACTTGTGTTGTAGATTGGTCAAAGTTGTCAAGAGGTTCAAGAAGATCCACTGAGGTGAGGACAGTTGCCCAGGGTGAATATTGCAGTCTTGCGACGCAAGGAGATGTTTGTGAAATAACAAAAGTGCCCACTTGGAAAGGTTGGGGACACATGTACGTCTGGCACGTAACACTTCCCCCCCTTTTAGTCGCAACGTCTCGAGACACGCAAAGACAAGGCTCGTTGACGGTTGTAATGACTGTCGATGAGGTGATCGACGTCTTAGAGGTTTTCGTAGGGTTCCCAGCTCTTATGCGCGGTGTCATAGCCGTGCCACTTGACAAGATTTTCTTTTGTCTTCCATTGTCGTTGATGGCCAAGGATGTCCTCGATGACGTACTCTGTGTCTTCGTCCACTTGAACTAGCGGAAGGGGAGGACATCCCTGCCAAGGAAGTCATCTCCGGGGTCTCGGTAGTGCTTGAGTCTGGTGACATGGAATACTAGATGAACTTGCATAGTGTCAGGGAGTTTGAGTCGCGAAACTTATGGGGTTTGCATGCGCTCAATCTCAAACGGTCATAACTACCAGGGTTTGAGATTCAAATAGTCAGCTCTGTGGAATTTTGTGTTTGCAAAACTGAGAAGGACTTTGTCGCCAGTGGCCAATACATTGTCCTTGCGATGCCGGTCGGCTGCTCAATTCATTGCTATTTGCATCTTCGCGAGTATCTACTGTGTTTCCTCCCTGATGGTGGTGAAGTCTCGGCATTGAACGTCGACTACGGGGATGTTGCTGCGACTCTGTAGTCCTGTAAGTGTTGTGGGAAGTTAGCCATACACCACTTCACATGGAGTTTTACCTGTTGTGGTAGAAATTGTTGAATTATATGTGATTTTGGCGGTCAGGAGTTTTGTGCCCAATTCGTCCCATGAGGTTCGCATAGTGTTCGGAGAAGCTTTTCGAGCGACTGGTTTTCCTGCTCGGTTTGACCGTCAGTCTAAGGATGAAACACAGTCAAAAGTTTATCTATGTTGCCGTAGCGATTAATCAGTTCATGCCAAGAAAAAATGTGAATTGATCGTCTCTGTCGCTCATGATGGTTCTCAGCACGTTGTGGAGCCGTACGATGTTGTTTAGAATCAGCCGTGCTGTTCTCTCGGCTGTGACGATGGTTGTTGTCAGGATGAATTGGGCTGTTTTAGAAAACTTGTCGACGACCACAAGGATTGCGTCATATCCCTCGGGTGTGACTGGTACTCTTGTGATGAAGTCCATGGAGATTTCCGTGGTTTGGTCAAAATAGGAAGCGGTTGTAGAAGTCCGGGTGGACGTGTGCGACGGGATTTTTGTCGCGGATACCTCTTGCAAGTTCAATAGAATTTGGCCACGTCAGATTCCATTTTGTCCCACAACTAGTGTTTCGCCAGTTTCTTTAGCGTCTTGTCCTCTATGAAATTTCCACCTGGTCTTGTGTCGTGGCACTCTTTGAGCAGCATTTGGCGAAGTTCGTCGTTCAAGGGAACGGCCACTTGGCAACTGAAGTGCCATCGCCAATACGGTGCGTCAAATCAGAATATCACCTTGTCATATCCGCCGTGCTGGTTGTAGTCTCGTGCGAACAGCCGCTCAAGATGTGGGTCTCGCTTTAGCTGTAGCGTTGCCACCTCAGCGATTAAATCTGGTATGCTGCTGAGTGCATCGGCTGGGTTGATTTTTCCTGGCCGGTACTCCATTTTATAGTCAAACCCAGATTCTAGGAGCTCCATCCATCGGGTTTGACGTCGACTAAGGTTCGGCTGCGTCTTCGTGTAGTTCAACGCATGGTCACCAGTGCATATGATGCATCGGCGGCACTCCAAGTAACACCGCCATGTCTGGAGTGCTGCCGATGCATGTTCAACCACCCCACCCCATGTTCAACCACCCAACTCCAACCACGGGGTGGTTGGAGTGCCACCGATGCATGTTCAACCACCCCACCCCATGTTGAACCAAGAAGATCTGCCCACCGTTGATAACATGGCCCAAAAACATCGGCGGCACTCCACATGGCATCTTCAACCACCCCACCTCATGTTCAACCAAGAAGATCTGTCCAGCGTTGATAACATGGCCCAAAAACTCAATGGAATGGTGACCGATGTCGCATTTTGAAAGTTTTCCGAAAGACTCCTCACTTTGTAAAACTTAGAGAATATTTTGCAGGTGTCCATTCTGTTCATCCGGGGTGCAGCTGTACACCAGAATGTGATCGAGGTACACCACAACAAAATGGTCAAGATATGGTAAAAAATGTTGTTCATTGCCGCCATGAACGTTATCGGGGCATTTGTTAGTCCGAGTTGCATGACCGTGAACTCAAAGTGCCCATAGCAAGTTCAGAACACGTATCTGGTGATATCCGCAACGTATGTCGATTTTGTTGAAAATTTTAGCTCCTTCGAGTTGGTCAAAAAGTTCATCAGCTCAAGGAAGAGGGTAGCTGTTCTTGATGGTAGCATCGTTCAATTCCCCATAATCCATGCACATCTACATTTTGCTAGTTTTCTTTTGGGTTAAGTCACTGTATACCCAGTTTTCTGAACTTTATAGATGATATGCCAAAGTCGCGTACGATATAATGCAGGTAGCAATGGTCCGCAGGAAACAACGCAGGTATCAACGCCGAGCGAGAAAGCAACCAGCCGCCCACGCGGTAAAAAAATAACACCTCTGGGAATTGACAGAAATTAATAGCTCCGTAGCCCATGCACTATTTGCTCAGACTTGAATAGCAACGGAGAGGAATCCCTGTGCCCAAGTGCAGGTATGTCGCCAAACCTCCAGCGGATGTTCGGAAGACATAGCTTGTGAAAAAAATACTCTGCACAAACCATGTTGTCTAGGGCCTAGGTTTAACGTAAATCGTTGCGAGTTTGTGGACCATTTGCATGAAAGATATGGGTGCGTGAAGGCATTAGACACGTGTCGTCGGACATGTTTCCAATGAATGGTATCGCGCCCCTAGTGACATCCGAGGAGGTCCTCGTCAGCATCGCTGGCAAGGCGGTAAACCAACCGCCACCTTGCAGACAATTTCGACCCCAGTTGATGTGACGTAGTGGAAAATGTATGAAAGGCCAACTGTCGTACAAACCGAGGTCATAAAGGCAGTTGATAAGGTAATTGCACAGCAAATGCAACTTGTCGTTCATCACATTCAATTCAATCCCCAGCCATGGCGTCCTCGCAACACTTGTCGTTCAAGGTTCGTCCATTGCCACCGCTGGAAAAATGGGCGAGAGATGTGGATGATGCCTGCTACATGGACCTGTATGATGCGTGGGTTGGGTGGGTTAACATCAAGCGCATGTGGCACTCAAACGGACTCGGCGCGTGTCCTACAGACCCATGCAACATGTGCTGGCTCATGGGTGTCAAACCGCCGCATCGCCGTCCTCCATGGTGCCCGCCTCACTGGCAGCCATGGGTCCATCTGGACCCACTGTGGTGAGCGAGATTGTAGAACGGGAAACATTTGACAGGACAAACAATGTAGTAGACGCGTTTCAAAGCCAAACCATGGCTCCTTTCACACTTTATAAGTCACGCCTTCCGCGTTTTGTACTTCTCCTGCACTGGCACAGTTTTCACGTGGAAACATGTCTTCTTTGGATCCGCTGAAGCTAGGAGGACGTCCGATGCCGCCGCTCCAGTTGTGGGATGGAGGATCGGATGCTCCTCACTTTGGTCCATGGGGAGAACTCCTTACTCCACGACCATATGGATCAGTTTCATGCATGGGTCGCAAAACAACATGAAGTGCCTATGGGACTCCAAGAATTTGGGGCCCCCTCCACGTGATCCATTCAACATGTGACACATCATGTGTGTGAAGCTGCCACATTGCCGTCCTCTATGGTGCCCACCACACTGGCAGCCCTGGGTCCATCCGGATCCTTTATGGTGTGCCAGACTATGACCACTGACGCGGGTACTGTGCTTATTTTTTCATGACCTCTTGTACCTCAAGTACAGGATATTCTCGTATTTTTGTGGTCTGATTTTAAACGCATATGACAGATACCTCATATCTTTCATATGAGGTATCTGTCATATGCGTTTAAAATGAGTAATCGTGAAGAAGACGCTGACCCCCGTTCGTAATCTTGTACGAATCACCGATAGTAACTATTGAAGCCGAGAAAAACTTGAATTTCTTAAGCATTTGTCGGCGTCGGCCAATCAATGACTGCTGCCACCTTTTTCGGATCCATGGTGATCTTTCCACCATTGATAACATGGCCCAAAAACTCAATGGAACGCTGAACGATGTCGCATTTTGAGAGTTTTCCGAAAGACTCCTCACTTTGTAAAATTTAGAGAATGTTTTGCAGGTGTCCATTGTGTTCATCCGGGGTGCAGCTGTACACCAGAATGTGATCGAGGTACACCACAACAAAATGGTCAAGGTATGGTAAAAAATGTTGTTCATTGCCGCCATGAACGTTATCGGGGTATTTGTTAGTCCGAGTTGCATGACCGTAAACTCAAAGTGCCCGTAGCGAGTTTGGAACACGTATCTGGTGATATCCGCGACGTAAAAGTCAATTTTGTTGAAAACTTTAGCTCCTTTGAGTTGGTCAAAACGTTCCTCAGCTTAGGGAAGAGGGTAGCGGTTCTTGATGGTACATCAGTCAATGCCCCATAATCCATGCGCATCTACATTTTGCTTGTTTTCTTTTGGTTTAAGTCACCGCATACCCAGTTTTCTGAACTTCATAGCTGATATGCCAAAGTCGCGTACGATACAACGCAAGTAGCAATGGACCGCAGGAAATAACGCAGGTATCAATGCCGAGGGAGAAAACAACCAGCCGCCCACGCGGTAGAAAACATTACACCTCTGGGAATCGACAGAAATTAATAGCTCCGTAGCCCATGCACTATTTGCTCAGACTTGAATAGCAACGGAGCGGAATCCCTGTGCCCAAGCGCAGGTACGTCGCCAAACCTCCAGAGGACGATCGGAAGACAGAGCTTGTGGAAAAAGCACAAATCATGTTGTCTAGGGCCTAGGTTTGACATAAATCGTTGGAAGTTTGTGGACCATTTGCATGAAGGATATGGGTATGTCAAGGCATTAGACACGTGTCGTCGGACATGTTTCCAACACATGGCATCTCGTCCCTAGTGACATCCGAGGAGGTCCTCGTCAACGTTGCTGACAAGGCAGTATGCCAACTGCCACCTCACTGACAACTTCGACCCCAGTTGATGTGACGTAGTGGAAAACGTACGGAAGGCCAACTGTCGTACAAACCGAAGTCATAAAGGCAGTTGATAAGGTAATTGCACAACAAATGCAACTTGTCGTTCATCACATTCAATTCAATCCCCGGCCATGGCATCCTCGCAACACTTGTCGCTCAAGATTCGTCCATTACCGCCGCTGGAAAAATGGGCGGGAGATTTGGACGATGCCTGCCACATGGACCTGTATGATGCGTGGATCGGGCGGGTTAACATCAAGCGCATGCGGGACTCAAACGGACTCGGCCCGTGTCCTACAGACCCATACAACATGTGCTGGCTCATGGGTGTCAAACCGCCGCATCGCCGTCCTGCATGGTGCCCGCCTCACTGGCAGCCATGGGTCCATCTGGACCCACTGTGGTGTGTGAGATTGTAGAACGGGAAGCTTTTGACAGGACAAAAAATGTATCAGACGCGTTTCAAAGCCAAACCACGGCTCCTTTCACACTTAATAAGTCACGCCTTCCGCGTTTTGTACTTCTCCTGCACTGGCACAGTTTTCATGTGGAAACATGTCTTCTTCGGATCCGCTGAAGCTACGAGGACGTCCGATGCCGCTGCTCCTGTTGTGGGATGGAGGATCGGATGCTCCTCACTTTGGTCCACGGGGAGAATTCCTTCCTCCATGACCATATGGACCAGTTTCATGCATGGGTCGCAAAACAACATGAAGTGCCTATGGGACTCCAAGATTTTGGGACCCCCTCCATGTGATCCATTCAACATGTGACACATCATGTGTGTGAAGCTGCCACATTGCCGTCCTCTCTGGTGCCCACCACACTGGCAGCCTTGGGTCCATCCGGATCCTTTATGGTGCGCCAGACTATGACCACTGACGCGGGTACTCTGCTTATTTTTTCATGACCTCTTTTACCTCAAGTAAAGGATATTCTCGTATTTTTGTGGTCTCATTTTAAACGCATATGACAGATACCTCATATCTTTCATATGAGGTATCTGTCATATGCGTTTAAAATGAGTAATCTTGAAGAAGACGCTGAACCCCGGTTGTAATCTTGTACGAATCACCGATAGTAACTAGTGAAGCCGAGAAAAAATTGAATTTCTTAAACATTGGTCGGGGTCGGCCAATCAAAGACTGCTGCCACCTTTTTCGGATCCATGGTGATCTGTCCACCGTTGATAACATGGCCCAAAAACTCAATGGAATGGTGACCGATGTCGCATTTTGAGAGTTTTCCGAAAGACTCCTCACTTTGTAAAACTTAGAGAATATTTTGCAAGTGTCCATTGTGTTCATCCGGGGTGCGGCTGTACACCAGAATGTGATCGAGGAACACCACAACAAAATGGTCAAGGTATGGTAAAGAATGTTGTTCATTGCCGCCATGAACGTTATCGGGGCATTTGTTAGTCCGAGTTGCATGACCGTGAACTCAAAGTGCCCATAGCGACTTCGGAACACGTATCTCGTGATATCCGCGACGTAAGTCGATTTTGTTGAAAACTTTAGTTCCTTCGAGTTGGTCAGAAAGTCTGTCAGCTTAGGGAAGAGGGTAGCGGTTCTTGATGGTAGCGTCGTTCAATGCCCGATAATCCATGCACATCTACATTTTGCTAGTTTTCTTTTGCGTTAGATCACCATATACCCAGTTTTCTGAACTTTATAGCTGATATGCCAAAGTCGCGTACGATACAACGCAGGTATCAATGGACCGCAAGAAATTGCGCACATATCAACGCCGAGCGAGAAAGAAACCAGCCACCCACATAGTAAAAAATATTACACCTCTGGGAATCGACAGAAATTAATAGCTCCGTAGCCCATTCACTCTTTGCTCAGACTGGAATAGCAACGGAGCAGAATCCCTATGCCCAAGCGCAGGTACGTCGTCAAACCTCCAGCGGATGTTTGGAAGACACAGCTTGTGGAAAAAATACTCTACACAAACCATGTTGTCTAGGGCCCAGGTTTGACATAAATCGTTGAAAGTTTGTGGACCATTTGCATGAAGGATATGGGTGCGTGAAGGCATTAGACAAGTGTCGTCGGACATGTTTCCAAAAAATGGCATCGCGCCCCTAGTGACATCTGAGGAGGTCCTTGTCAGCGTCGCCAACAAGGCAGTACACTAACCGCCACCTCGCTGACAACTTCGACCCTTGTTGATGTGACGTAGTGGAAAACGTACGGAAGGCCAACTGTCGTACAAACCGCGGTCATAAAGGCAGTTGATGAGGTAATTGCACAGCAAATGCAACTTGTCGTTCATCACGTTCAATTCAATCTCCGGCCATGGCGTCCTCGCAACACTTGTCGTTCAAGGTTCGTCCATTGCTGCCGCTGGAGAAATGGGCGAGAGATGTGGACGATGCCTGCCACATGGACCTGTATGATGGGTTGGTTGGGTGGGTTAACATCAAGCGCATGCGGGACTCAAACGGACTCGGCCCGTTTCCTACAGACCCATACAACATGTGCTGGCTCATGGGTGTCAAACCGCCGCAATGCCGTCTTGCATGGTGCCCGCGTCACTTGCAGCCATGGGTCCATCTGGACCCACTGTGGTGTGTGAGATTGTAGAACGGGAAACTTTTGACAGGACAAACAATGTAGCCGACGCGTTTCAAAGCCAAACCACGGCTCCTTTCACACTTAATACGTCACGCCTTCCGCGTTTTGTACTTCTCCTGCACTGGCACAGCTTTCACGTGGAAACATGTCTTCTTCGGATCCGCTGAAGCTATGAGGACGTCCGATGCCGCCGCTCCAGTTGTGGGATGGAGGATCGGATGCTCCTCACTTTGGTCCATTGGGAGAACTCCTTCCTCAATGACCGTATGGACCAGTTTCATGCATGGGCCGCAAAACAACATGAAATGCCTATGGGACTCCAAGAATTTGGGGGCCCCTCCACGTGATCCATTCAACATGTGACACATCATGTGTGTGAAGCTGCCATATTGCCGTCTTCTGTGGTGCCCACCACACTGGCAGCCCTGGGTCCATCCGGATCCTTTATGGTGCACCAGACTAGGACCACTGATGCGGGTACTGTGCTTGTTTTTTCATGACCTTTTGTACCTCAAGTACAGGATATTCTCGTATTTTTGTGGTCTCATTTTAAACGCATATGACAAATACCTCATATCTTTCACATGAGGTATCTGTCATATGCATTTAAAATGAGTAATCATGAAGAAGACGCTGACCCCCGGTCGTAATCTTGTACGAATCACGGATAGGAACTAGTGAAGCCGAGAAAAACTTGAATTTCTTAAAAATTGGTCGGCGTTGGCCAATCAATGACTGCTGCCACCATTTTCGGATCCATGGTGATCTGTCCACCGTTGATAAAATGACCCAAAAACTCAATGGAACGGTGACCGATGTCGCATTTTGAGAGTTTTCCGAAAGACTCCTCACTTTGTAAAACTTAGAGAATGTTTTGCAAGTGTCCATTGTATTCATCTGGGGTGCGGCTGTACACCAGAATGTGATCGAGGTAGACCACAACAAAATGGTCAAGGTATCATATAAAGTGTTGTTCATTGCCGCCATGACCGTTATCAGGGCATTTGTTAGTCCGAGTTGCATGACTGTGAACTCAAAGTGCCCGTAGTTAGTTCGGAACACGTATCTGGTGATATCCGCGACGTAAGTCGATTTTTTTGAAAATTTTTGCTCCTTTGAGTTGGTCAGAAAGTTCGTTAGCTCAAGGAAGAGGGTAGCGGTTCTTCATGGTAGCGTCGTTCAATGCTCCGTAATCCATGCACATCTACATTTTGCTAGTTTTCTTTTGCGTTAGGTCACCATATACCCAGATTTCTGAACTTTATAGCTGATATGCCAAAGTCGCGTATGATACAACGCAGGTATCAATGGACCGCAGGAAATAACGCAGGTGTCAACGCTGAGCTAGAAAGGAACCAGCCGCCCACGCAGTAAAAAACATTACACATCTGGGAATCGACAGAAAATAATAACTCCGTAGCCCATGCACTATTGGCTCAGACTTGAATAGTATCGGAGCGGAATCTCTGTGCCCAAGCGCAGGTATGTTTCCAAACCTCCAGTGGATGTTCAGAAGACAGAGCTTGTGGAAAAAATACTCTGCACAAACCATGTTGTCTAGAGCCTAGGTTTGACGTAAATTGTTGCAAGTTTGTGGACCATTTGCATGAAGGATATGGGTGCGTGGACATTAGACACGTGTCGTCGGATATGTTTGCAACGAATGGCATCGCGCCCCAAGTGACATCCGAGGAGGTCCTCGTCAGCGTCGCCGACAAGGCAGTACGCCAACCGCCACCTCGCTGACAACTTCAACCCCAGTTGATGTGACGTAGTGGAAAACGTATGGAAGGCCAACTGTCGTACAAACCGAGGTCACAAAGGCAGTTGATAAGGTAATTGCACAACAAATGCAACTTGTCGTTCATCACGTTCAATTCAATCCGCGGCCATGGCATCCTCGCAACACTTGTCGCACAAGGTTTGTCCATTGCTGCCGCTGGAGAAATGGGCGGGAGATGTGGACGATGCCTGCCACATGGACCTGTATGATGCGTGGGTCGGGTGGGTTAACATCAAGCGCATGTGGCACTCAAACGGACTCGGCCCATGTCCTGCAGACCCATACAACATGTGCTGGCTCATGGGTGTCAAACCGCCGCATCGCCTTCCTGCATGGTGCCCGCCTCACTGGCAGCCATGAGTCCATCTGGACCCACTGTGGTGTGCGAGATTGTAGAATGGTAAACTTTTGACAGGACAAACAATGTAGCAGACGCGTTTCAAAGCCAAATCACAGCTCCTTTCACACTTAATGAGTCATGCCTTCCACGTTTTGTACTTCTCCTGCACTTGCACAGTTTTCACATGGAAACATGTCTTCTTCGGATCCGCTGAAGCTACGAGGACATCCGATGCCGCCGCTCCAGTTGTGGGATGGAGGATCGAATGCTCCTCACTTTGGCCCATGGGGAGAACTCCTTCCTCCACGACCGTATGGACCGGTTTCATGCATGGGTCGCAAAACAACATGAAGTGCCTATGGGACTCCAAGAATTTGGGCCCCCCTCCACGTGATCCATTCAACATGTGACACATCATGTGTGTGAAGCTGCCACATTGCCGTCCTCTATGGTGCCCACCACACTGGCAGCCCTGGGTCCATCCGGATTGTTTATGGTGTGCCAGACTATGACCACTGACGCGGGTACTGTGCTTATTTTTTCATGACCTCTTGTACCTCAAGTAAAGGATATTCTCGTATTTTTGTGGTCTCATTTTAAACGCATATGACAGATACCTCACTAATTAATGCACCAAGTGCTGCAGAACAGGAAACACATGACATGAATGTCTTTAGTCCGTGACAAGTGTGGTCATGTTGAATGTGAATGTTGGACATTTGCGCATAGGAACGTGTGGACTATGTATGAGGCCTTAACTGGGTACGATTGTTTTGCCAGTGCTTATTTTTACGTGACCTCTTGTACCTCAATTAAAGGGTATTCTTGTGTTTTTGTGGTCTCATTTTATACCTATATGATAGGTACCTCACTAATTAATGCACTAAGTGCTGCAGAAAAGGAAACACTTGAGATGAACGTCTTTAGTCAGTAACAAGTGTGGTCATGCTGAATGTCAATGTTAGTTTATGTAGCGTGCACAATACTCGAAAGGACCAGGCTTGTCGTTGACTATCCGCTGCTGCATTGGTGGGGGTAGCGTGTGGATCCACCCAATGATGTCACACATGGGACACAAGCGCGCGGAACTGCCATAAGTCTCTGCACAATCAGGATAAATGATCGTTCCTTCGTCAACTTCTTCAACAGCATCGTATAACACATCTTCCCGAGAGTACTTGGATAGAGCACCCATGTCAAAGGGTTCAAGGCATGTGCTGTAGTACAGCCTAACCTCTAAACTCCTCCATTCTGTGTGTAACCTCATTAGCAAATAACATGTCCTAGCTCCACATAGAAATGAATTCAACATAGGTAATGCTGTTGAAGAAAATGTGTACTCCATTAACAAATGTTGCAAGTGTCCGAGAGAAGTACAAATGACCTTGTTCCCTCTTTTCGTAATTTGTTTGCAAGCATGGAGCACCTCTCTGGCACTAGCCTACAGTTCTTGCCTTCCTTGTTACACTACTGCAACAACTTCGTGCACGCACTTTTGCACTTTCATTTTCACCAAAGGAAGAATGTGCAATTGGGAATGTTTATGAATGAAAATGAGATGACACGTTACAAAGGAAACACTGGCCTAGGAATGAAATCCACCCCTAACACAAGCACACTAGCTTGTTCATGAAATGACTCAGCCCGCCCACTGCCCATGCAGAGCACACCGTTAGCCCAGGACTTGTATGTGCTTCTGGACGTGGCCTGCGGTGAAGGAATACTCCCTTGTTGCCCTACACAATGACATGAATTTTTGTTAGCAAACGGATGATGGTGCCCACTTGAAATGAAGATGTGCACAGCAACATTCGGACAAGTTTAGTGGAAAACATCACCTTAGATCCCAAGGGCATCCATGCATCTAATTACCTGAATGCCGACTTCTTCCTCCGCTTCGTTATACGCGTCTTCTGCTGTTGCATCGTCTTCTTCCGCCACATCTCCTGCGTCACCCTCTCCGTCGTTTTCCAGTCCACCATGCTCTTCCATGAGTCTGGCACCTTCAGCGTCGTGCTCTTCTTGTGTGAGCAGTCCGGTCTCTGGCTCTGCTGCATACCCGAGGGAGTCCTCACTGCCACTTTATGACACGTTGTCATCGAAGTCATCTGTGGCTGCCTCACCAACCTCCTCGTCTATCGAGGATCCTCTGGGGTATGCTTGAGGGTCGTAGTCCGACGCATCACTGTCGTCTGTTGCTGCCCCCTCTTCTCTCCCTACCCCTTGTCCGGTCTGTGCACGTGCAATCCCTCATCCTGCAGCTTCCTCTCGTTCTGCTCTCAGTGTTGCTGCCGCTTCGTGAGGCCGAGGTACAGCAGGGTTGGGACACCTCTTCTTCGTGTGCCCCTTACGGCCACACTTTGGGCAGATGAATTTTCATTTCCGGAGCGGCACACGCTCCATGCGGGCACTCCTGGGACGACCAAGGCCCCGCCGTGGACCTGGTTGCCCCCAACCACACGGCGCAGGTTGATACAGTCTGGCAGCAGAGAGTGACGGCATGGTGTTGGCATAGGTGAGGGTCCAATACCTCACTATCTGCCTGCGGCGCACGTGCGCAGTAGGGTCTTGACCCATCTCCATCATAACGGCACAGGCATGTTGGCATGGCTGGCCAAATTTGCGCCACCGACGACACTCACAGCTTCCCATGGTAGGGTCCACATGCTGACAAATGTTTGTTGGGCCATGAACCATAGCCGAGGACGGCCCCTCCATGATGACGTCGTAGTCACGTGCAAATACAGAGCTATAAAGCAGGCGTTTTTCTGGAGCCAAGGCAAGAGTCTTGTTGCACTTGGCTATCTATTCACGTCGCTGTGCCATGATGCCCTGCACAAAGTAGTACACTTGCAGGAAGCAGTAGAAGGGGTACAGCTTGCGGAGGGTCCTCAGGCGTTGAGCAATTGTGACGCGTTGCTAGTGATGTACCCGACCCGAGGCTAAGGGCACATGTATGAGTTCAACTTCTGAAGAGGAATGCCACCCTGTCCGTCTCAGCCTGGGATGAGGTACTCCGCAGCACGTTTGCTAGCTGCCCATAGATGATGTGCCCCCCTGTGAAACTGCTCATATGTCAGTGCCTGTGCGCACTTTGAGGCCAAGTACGCCGCCTTCTTGCCGAACTTCTCTTGGATGTTCCCACGCAGATGCCAGGGCCTTCGCAAGGCAAGCTTCTCTGTCCGACACAATGACAGCACCTGCAGTACAAGCGGTGGGGTAAGCTCGTGCCAAATTCTCGAAAAACTACATCCACGTTTCCTCACTCTCACTGGACACCAGTGCCCAGGCCATGGGGCATGCGTTGTCGTTCGCGTAAAAAAATTGCGCGACCTCCATTACTTGCTTGTGGCCGTTCTTCAGGAATGTGCCATCCATTGTCATGATCCTCCTGTTGTAGTCCCAGCCAACGTGGGTGGCCCCAGGCGCCACAAAAGCCCACTTGAACTTGTTCTGTGCATCCTGTTCCACCACAACATGGGTTGCCGGATCAACACTTTTCAGCTGCACGCCCACATAAACAATTCGTCAGACTTTCAAAGAGGGGAGTCAGAACACAGGTGAACAAGAAGGCGAGGCTGGCGACGTCATATCCCTATGCACAGCGCAGGAAAGTCCATGATTTTGCCTTGGCACCCATGTGTTGGGCCTGTGCCATAGATCTTGCACGGTACAGCGTATTTTTGGCCACCTGAATCCCCGCGGCATCCTTCATGATGGCTCTGAGCATGGCCGGAGGTGTTGTCGGATCGCGCGCCATTTGCTGCGATATGTGGAGTACAATTCACCTGGTTGTTCTGGCAGGGCCCCCACGGCTAACAGCCGGCGTGCAGCAGTGGTCTTCTATGACATGGGACAATTTGACCGCCCCCAGCCTTGAAGAGACAACCAAGAGGACATTCCACGCGCAGCCATGTCTGACAGCCTCCACACAGCGTACATCAATCCGGCCAGGCTCGTTGTACACCCACTGAAGCCCGAAACGGTTAGCTACGGAGTAGTCTTCGATGGCCGCCCTGCAGGCCGCCATGATGCGGAACTTCCCGCCCTCCACGAGGTTGTCACCATCTGCCTTTCTTCTCTTTGTCGTACAGTCGGTGGAGTTGTCTAACGTTCATGCAAACGGACAGGACATGTGGTTGGCCAAGCGTAGTCGTCACATGTTAGCGCATCGAAAGAAGTGCAAAACCACTAAGCAATAAAGGACATACGGCATCATCTACGTAACAAGTAAGAAAACCGCACAACGGTAAGAGCGGACATACACCACAGCATGATGTTCATGGAAGCAGAAAACGGGACACACAAATTACTTGTGGAGACACTAGGACAGAGCACACGGTGCCTTGTCCACGTCTGTGTGTATGGTGGAGCCTCGGTCTGCTCCGGGGAGCGTGGCTCCATCCAAAGCAACCGCAGGTTCTCCTCAACTTCTTCTTCCAAACTTCTTTCCCTGTCCTCATAGTCCCGATCTCTGTGTAGCCAAAAGAAGAGTTCTTTCTCCGCACCTGATTCACAGTTGAAAAATTGGTATGCCGAACTTTGGGGCTCCGCTGGAGGAGGCGCTCGATGAACTCAGTGCTCGGCAGGGCGATAGACACGTTGCTGAGGTGGTGATGCATCGGGTCGTACCACAGGTCGGGCAGTGGGTGGTGCAGCGGGACGTGCAGCGGGTCGTGTAGCGGGTCGTGCAGAGGGTGGTGCAGCGTGTGGTGCATTAGGCGACTAGCGCGTGGTGCAGCGGGTGGGGCAGCGGGTGGTGCAGCCGGTGTTGCAGTGGGAGGTGCAATGGGAGGTGCAGCGGGTGGTACAGCGGGTTGTGCAGCGGGTCCCATAGCAGGTCGTGCTGTGGTTGGTGCGGCAGTTTGTCCCGCGCGTGGTGCCACGGGACGTGCAGCGGGTGGTGCAGCGGGCGTCGCCTCGGCGGGTAGTGCACCCAGCGGCGCCACAACCACGCCAGTGGTACTTCACCCCGCAGGTGTCCGTGGGTTTGGCCATCCAAGGTTGCACCCCCTTGGGTCTGAAGGGCCAGAGAGATTTGTGGCACCTGTTGCCGGCGGGGCCGCATGACGGAGAGGTAGAGGCCGTGGCACGCGAAACTGAGCCGCCACGGGCAAACTCCCCTGGCCGGATGTGACAGCCCGTCCTCGTGTAAGTGGGCCAAGCGGTAGTGAGAGAGCAGCAGTTGTAGAAGGCAGTGCCTGGGCACATGAGAGGGGTGGGCGAGTGGACTGCCTTGTGGAATCTGCACGAACCGGTCGAGCGGAGGCAGGAGCCTCCGCCCTTCGGGTACTGCCCCGGGTCTGGGGCGCCATAGCACCAACAATGGGCACATTGGCATTTTCTCAGCACAATGTATGCCTCAGGTACCCTGCATTTTGACTCACCTCGCTTGATCAGGAGAGAGAGCACCATGTTCACGCTCCACCGCGCACACACCAAACCCTGGCATAGTCGTACCTTGGCGCTTGACAAGCCGAAATGACACACACACTGGAAGGGTGAGGGGAGGAAGGGGGGGCGGCTGCTAGCCTCCATCCATGCTCACGCTGACTGACTTCTGCCAACGTATTTCAGGGACCATTACAACGTACATGGAGGGGTTATGCAGCCAATCCTCATGCAGCACACACGTGCGACAAGGGACGGAGGTGACTGGAGCGCCTCCATTTGCGCACATGCAGGTTCGGCAGCCAAGCTGGCATCTGCACATGCAGGCCATGTTTCATCCGCCTTATTGTTTACTAGTGTACGTAACGTCAGCATGGCAAACTAGATGCAACCATGAAGCCAGCGAAAGAGCTCTATTGTTATGGAAAAAGAAGAACCCCTTCCGTTCGTGACCGAGCAGATTGCAGAACCAATTTTTTTTTATATATATGTGTACACATTCACGGTCGCATTGAACCTCATGCAGCATCTCATTGTACGGATTGCTCAGACGAAGCTCAAAAATTGATTTCACTAAAAAAACAGTGACAACGAGCCCACGGTGCAACACATATAACGCAGGTGCCGGTAGTCCTTGATAAGTGAAAGCACCATGGATGGATAGTTGCTTTCCCGGAGAGCGACAGGCGGATGGTTGCTTTCCTTCCGAACGACGGGCCGATTGATGCTTTTGTTCCTAACGACGAGTGGATGAGAGTCACACTTTGTGTTTTATGGGTATTTGAGCTATTTCACCCTATTCTTTCTCATGAATAGTACCAGGCGTCATACGGTGATGTGGATGAGTGGATGAAAACCTGACCGAGCATCTCGTCGAGTTGCCTTTTTAGCTCGGTCAGCTCGTGATCGCTCATCCGATCTGCCTCTTGAATTGTAGGTCTGCTGCCCTGCTTCAGTTCGATGCAATGGTCAATGTCTTGCCGCGGAGGTAAGGATCTTGGGAGTTCGTCGGGGAAGATGGTCGCAAAACTCTAAATGAGAGGCGCAAACTCATCGGTACCATTGCCAATTTTGTTGATGCCGATGAGGCTAATGAGGCCGATGATAGGTCAGCTGCTGCTTCTCCCGCTTGTTCCATTGACTCGAGATGTATGAGCCACGCACAAGCTCATCGATGTATGTAGTGCTTGGCCACGTTGAGCGATGTCGGTTGTACAAGTTGTCGATTTTTTGCTACCGCGGCTTCCTCTGCTACTTCTACCATTGTTGTTTCCACTGTCGGCTTCCGTCCCGCATGTGGAAGTTGTCGTTTGGCGCCGTCAATCTCCATGTAGACGTCGCCGCTATTCCAGTCAACATGTGGAATATTCTGTTACAGGAAATCTCATCCGGACGAGGATGGTTTTGTGATCGATAATTGGACAAGACCTCCAGACCGTCACATCCCGTAGATCTTCAACCTGTAGTTGTAGTGGTTCTTGGATTCTCCGTATCTGGAATCTCCCATTGACAGTTTTTCTTTCAAACACCCTTGGTTTGGTTTGTAAATCAAGTTTATGAACCATGTCGTTGCTCACAAAACTGTGTGAAGCTCCTCCATCCAAGAGTGCCGGTACAGTTCTGGGACTTGTGCATCCTCAAGGTTGAACTCTTGGAAGTATCACCGGTTGGTCGTCCTCGTGTCCCTCGTCAAACTTTGTGATCTCACAAACCCTCTGTGGTGATGTAGACTGTTCAGATGGGTGATTTCTTGGCACACATCGCTCCTCACGGACAAGAGTTGCACCTTTCAATCCTGCCTTTTGCCGTCTCCTGACTCATTTTTCTAGGAATTTCCCCCCTTTTTGGCATGCTGTCTGCCCCAACATTTGCGAGCAATGTGTCCAACATTTATGAAGTTGTAGCAAGTATGCATATCTCTCTAGTCCATGGCGTCTACTTCCATCAGAGTCGAGGAGTCCGTCGACTGGATTTTCCCGCTCCTGCGATAAATGTAGTTGGGAGGTCGCCAAGCGTAGGAATCCTGGATATGAGCATTGTAGTCTACGATGTGGATCCTTTCTACCGGTTCAATCATCCGTGACAAATCATTCTGGATACCGAAGATGGCAATTTCTTGATGGATATCCCACTTGAGGCCGTTGTTGTAGTGAAAACAGAGTTCATCAGGGGTGATGTTTTCTCCGGTGATGGTCTCCTGGAATCTCCTCGTGTACTCTGCTACGCTGGACTGCTGACGTAGACGCTGGGAGTCTGTACCGTGCGTTAGACTCCTTTTTTAGATGACTAAAACATGCAAGCATCGCGTGCAATAATTCATTCTAGTCATTTGGTGGTGTCAGCGTGTCTTGCCACTGTGGGTTGATGTGCTCCAAGGGTAGAACGCCTGTGGTCGGTGATATGAGATAGGCGTCGTTGGTCGTTGATGATGCCCTGTCGGTCTCCAGTAGTCGTTGGATGGTCTTGAGATCGGACCACCAACTTAGCGACGTGCTACACAAAAGCGCGGCAGCGAGATCAACTTTCTTTTGGTCATCATTGATTCCAGCAGCTGTGAAGTTCACCTCTAAACTCATAAGCCACATCTGAACCGTCGGTCCCTTTGAGTTTGCAGGATCGTACGGTTCTGGTGGAGCGGGACGAATTTTGGGTTTGTTTGAGTGTTGGGAATTTCTCTCGACGAGCACCGCTTCACGTGCCGGTTTTTCAAATCCTCATTGATCCATGCCTGTCATCTAGTGCCACCTGTCTTCCTTGCTGTCGTTGTCGAGGCCGTCAGTAGGGGCAGCTGGTTCATCACCGTTGAGTCTGCGACCAGATTGGTCGTCAAAGCCATAGGGGCTGACCAAGCTGCTGTATAGCCTGCCACACCATTATGTGTTGTCGCTTCAGGGTTCTCATGCATCGTCATGTTTTGCTCCTCCATTGCCGAAGTCGTCGCCAAAGACCCGCTGCTGGTAGTCAGTTGCACTTGCTCGCCTCACGTCGTAGTTGGAAAGTCCACAAATTCTTGACGTACGAGATGCGCTGGCGGCTTGTGCGAAGTAGTCCTCAAGATGAGTAAAGTAGTTAGATGCGTCTCTAGCACCGCTGCACTCTAATACCATGTGTTGTGCCGAACGAAGCGTAGATGGTGAAAAGGTAGAAGTTCTGAGGCAGAACACGATTTAGTTTTTGGGACACTTGAGCAGTTTATGATTAGTGATATGTGTACTTCGATGAAAAGTGTCAAAATGATCAAACATATATGTACAAGTGTTGAGTTACAAATGAGACATAGTCGGGGTCATTGGATTGATCATTGAGAGTCGCGTGCGGAGTCGTGTCGTGAGTGGTTGGATTTGAGAAGGCCCGTAGAGAAGTCAAGGGACTTCAATAATGAATGGTGAAGATGTGAGATGCATCTATATAAATCCATATTTGTCTTGGTGCGTCGAGAAGTTGACTGAAAGGTCCCAATACTTCTGTTGTAGATTTGCGAGAGTGGTCAAAGTTCTCAGGAGGTTTGTGAAGATCCAATAAGATGGGGGCAGTTGGCTGGTCGGCCCTCGACCATCTGAGTGAACATCACGGTCTCTCGACTCAATGGGCTGTTCGTGTAATAACAGAAATGCCCACATGAAAAGGTTAGGGACTCATGTACGTTTGGTACGTAACAGCTACAGGGGATGGCTGAACAGACCCATGTGTTGTATAGGGTGCAAAAAGACTCACATGGAATGTGTCATGGATCCGCATTGCTTGCCGAAGGCCCAATCGATATGCCAACGTTCCAATTTTGTGGGTCATTGTGAATGGCCCCAGCCTTTTGGGCAACATCTGTTGTGCGCCCGATGTTTTCAATCGCAAGTTTTGTGTGCTCAGAGACACACGATCTCCAATGGAAAACATCACATCACGATGTCTCTGGTCAGCATAATCCTTCTGGCGCTGCTAAGTAGCATGTAGGTTAGCGTTGGCATCCCGTGAGAGGACATCAATGCGCTCAACAAAACCCTGGGCGGAGGGTACCTGATTACCGCCACCCCCAAACTTCACCATAGAAGCGGGTATTACTGGATGCCGACCATGGTTGAGGAAGAATGTGGTAAAGCCAGTAGACTCATCCACTGCATTGTTAACGGCAAACTCGGGCCTTCTAATCTTCCCTTGTTAGTTCAACATACATACGGAGTATTTGTTCAAGTGTACGGTTCATGCGCTCCATTTGCCCGTCAGTTTGGGGATGAAACGCCAAGGAAACGCTTTGTCAAGTTCTGGACCGTTCCTGTAATGCAAGCCAAAACCGGCTGGCAAAACGTGGATCGCGGTGAGAGATGATTCGTAGAGGTAATCCATGGTAATTAGCTGCGCCTTCGTAGAACACGTGAGCCGTTTCTTCAGCTGTGACCCGAGTTGTTGGGGGCATGAAATGGGCCATCCCGGGTGCTCGGTTGACCACGAGTAGAATGGTCTCACGGCCTTCCTTTGTCTCTGGAAGTCCCATGATGAAATCCATGGATACTGACTCCCACTGGTCGGTCAGTAGTTGTAGAGGTTGGAGCTCTTGATACGCAAGCAAAGATCACATTTCATGTAGTAATTTATGATTTTTGTACTCCAACCCAGCCTCCAGTAGTGCGCAACAAGAGCATGCCCCATCCTCTTTGGTCCCATGTGCCCGGACGACAGAGGGTTATGAAACTCAAACATGATCTGTTCTCGCAAGTTGCTGATATTTGGATTTGCCACACGATCACTACTTAATAGAGTCAAGCTGCCTCAACAAGACCATGGCGTTCAAGGTTCTTGGGTTCACCAAACCAAGGGTCCATGTTGTACCCCATACGGATGTGGTCCTTGAAAGGATTTATGCTTATCAGTGGTAGTGGGGGTGGACGGAGTGGGTTTGGTTTCGCTGTGATCTTCAACAAAAGTGTTGCAAAGTTCCGGTTGGTGACTTTCTTGTTATCCATCACAAGCATCATGTGAGACAGATTACGAATGAAGGGTTCAGCCATGTTAGCCCTTCCAGGTTTGTACACCCAAGTGAATGGGAATCGACTCAGGTATTCACTCCAGCATGCCTGCCTTCTGGAGAGGTTTGACTGCGTCTGGAAGCAAGTGAGTGGGTTATGGTCTGTGACCACCGTGATCTGCTCTGCTGCTCCCTTGAGATAACAACTCCATGTCATGAATGCATGCACCAGTACGAGGAGCTATTGATCTCTGGTTGTGTACCTAATCCCCACATCCAAGAGTCTCCAGCTCTCAAAAGCCACAGGATGACTATCTTGCATAAGCACGGCTCCCACCCCTATGACCGAGGCATCACACCGTACTTCCCAATGTTTTTTTGGATTGGGATGTGCTAGAACTGGTGCCGAGACCATCATTGTCTTCAATGTCTCAAATTCTTTGGTGAACTTTGCTGACCAACACCATGTACTTGCCTTCCGGGGTAAGCCATTGAGAGGACTTACCAAGGTGGAGTAGCCTCTCATAAAGCGCTAGAAGTACTTTGCAAGAACCAAGAAGGGCCTGATCTTTTCCATGTTCCTGGCTTGAGGCCATTGCTTGACAACCTCTACCTTGCGAGGATCCACCTGGATTCCTTTGTCATTGACAATATGACCAAGATACTCCAGTTCAGGCTGAGAAAAATTTCACTTGCTTCTCTTAGCAAAGAAATGGTTGGTTCGAAGGATGTCGGGGAATTCTTGTAAGTGTTTCTCGTGTTCTTCATGATTCTTAGAAAATGATAAGGATGCCATCAAGATACACCAGGTTTGACTTCCCAAGGTGTTAACGGAAGATGTTGTTCATCACTACTTGGAATGTCGCATTTGTTTTTGTCAGTCCAAAGCACAAGACCCGGAACTGGTATTGCCCAAGATGAGTTCTGAATGCCGTTCTTGGTACATCATCCTCCATGATGGTAGCCTTGCAATAGATCAAGAGATGTGAAGAATTTTGCTCTTTGAAGTTGTTCAAATAGGTCCTCAATACGCGGGAGCGGGTACTGGTTTTTGACAATGAGTTTGTTCAATGTCCAATAGTCCACGGACATCCTTAGGCCACCATCTTTCTTGTTCACAATAGGATAGGTGCTCCAAAGGTCGGAGAGCTTGGCTCAATCCACCCCTTTCTGAGGTAATCCTTGATTTGGGCTTCCACTTCTTGCTATTCTGCTTGACTCCAATGGTACAGTGATCGGAAGGAAGGTACTGCTCCTGGTTCCAGCGGGATTGTGTGTCGAACCACATGCCTAAGTGGCAACCCATCCGGCAGCGGCTCAAACACATCAGAGAACTCAGGAACGATGTTGACCGCTCTCTGGTTCACTGTTGAGTTTCTTGAAGGTTGCTGGAGAGCACCAACAGCCTTTCCTTAGGCCTCTCTTCAGTTGAAGTGTTGTGAGGCTTGTTTGGATTGAAACTTCTGGCCGTCGAATTTAGAGCATTGGGGACAGGGTGATGTTCCTTCTCCGGGTACATATTTGTAATGTTTTTGCGTCGAAACACATGAGTACTTTGTGGTTGAACAGCCATGGATTTCCTAAGACCACATCGAAGGGGTCCATGAGGTCGATAACCGTCAAATGCACCGTGGTCGTGTATCCTGGTACTCTGAGCCATGCCGTGCACTCTCCAATTACCGATACCTCTGTGTCATTACCAACAATTACCGTTCATGTACGTGGTGTGTATTTCAACTTCCACGTGCGTACAAGTTGTCCACTTAGAAAGGATTCATCCGACCAGGATGCGGGCTGGAGCACATGCTAGCTTGCCTTGGAAGTGCATCATCATCTTTGCTTCTGACTTATGCATGAAAAGGCTCGATGGGGGTTTGGCCTCCAAGTGGTAGATGCGATAGGTATGGGTGCTTCTCTGTCATTCAACCATGCTATCCACCTTTTCCCACATGCGATGTCGTTTCTTAAACAAAGCCAACTGCTTCCATCTTTTAAAGGGAGACATGTTCATCTTTGGATTGATAGGTACGGCCATTGTTATAGAGGTCAAAGAGTTATCTTTATGAGCCTCATGTGCAGCTTTCAAAGCACTTGGTCAGGTTATCTCAGTGGTTGCTATCAGACACGTGAAGTTTTCAAGAATTTCCTTTGTCACATAGGAGAGTGGACGTGAGTGGTCAAGGTAGAGGGATTCAGGGTTCATGAGGGGCACATAGACAATTGAGAAACATTGTGCAGATACGAACTCAAAGTTCTTGATATCATCATCACAAAACATGAACTTCCTATCCTCATCCTCCCCAAGATCCCCATCAACCCCAGATAGCGGCCCACTAGTCACTATTGGGGGTCGTGAAAATCTTGCTCATGGCCATCCCGAGGACGACGATCACGTCCTCCAGGCCCTCCTCCAAAGACTTGATCTTCATCACGTGGACGTCCATGTCCACGTTGGCCATCGTGGAGGCCCTGGAGTTGCATGCCCGCAATCGCTTGGCCCTGGTGGTGCCCCCCTACGGCGTCCCTGGTCTATAAGGGCATTGCCATTGTCCTGGTGTTGCCCGCCTTGGTGCTGGCTGTCCCTCTGGAAGCGGTTTTGGCCAGCACCATTGGGACGGTTTGGGGCTCCGCCATTGCGCTGGTTTTTCCCGTGGTGATGCTATCCCTTTTGCTGCCTCTGCACCTGTCCCTGCTGGTCACGCTGAGGGAAATCACGTCCAATGTGGCCAGCCTCGTGGCAGGGCCTACAGGTGATGGTAGAGCGAGACTGGTTCTCCCCATCTTGACGGCGAAATTTCTTGGGCTGCTCAAAACTCCCGTCTGCTACGCACTTCGATGTCTTGCCCATCAGTCCAAGTGTCATATCACAAGACGGCCTGCTCTCACGTGCGTCACGATCCTAGGGGATGGAGTTTTGCTTGTCTATCTTACACAAACATGTCGCAAGTGCGTGCAGGCTCTCCCACTACTTCCCATCGTCATGGAGACACAAAAAAACCTGAGCTGGGGGCAGGAAAGGCCACTCAGAAACAGGTCAATCTTTGTCTGCTCCGTCAGATGGCGGTCTTGTACCTTTGTTTCTATCTTCAGGAAGCCTTCAACGTACTTTTCCACTGCCACAGCCCCTTGCGTGAAGGCCTCCAGCTCCTTATTGGACTTCTGAGAGTTTAAAGGCTTCGAGTACAACTCATGCATCAGCTCATAGTATTCCTCCCATGTTGGGTTAGAGTGTTGTTGCTTCTCCTTGCAGAGCTCAGTAAGCTTCTCGAAGGGCTTTGGTTTGAGGGAGAGCATTCTCTGAGTGCGCCACTCTTCCTCATTGATCTAAGAAAGACAAAGGTGTCTTTCCAAGATCATGAGGAAGATGTTCATGTCGCATGTTCCATCGTAGCGGTCAGCCGGTTCAAGGGCCACACGGTTTCCCAATGCCTTCTAGGGTCAAGGTGGTGCTGCTGCAACCCTCCCCACTGGCGGGTTTGCTTGTAGGCATGGAGCTGGACCGGCGCCTGGAGCACGATGAGTGCTCTCAGTGTTAGCACGTGCACTCTCCGCACGCGCCCACTCATGGTGCTTGAATATCTGTTCAAGCTCCAAATTTGCAGCCTCACGCGCTGCTCCTACAGCTGCGTTCAGCGTAGTATGTTGATTTCCAGTTTCCTTTTCACGAAAGGCCTTGTGCGCTTATTCTACCAACTTGGCACAGTGTTCAGCGGCAGCAATCTTGCACATCAACTTGCCATTTTCCTTGTAGAGCATGTCATCAGTCTGTTGTCCCATGAACGCCCACTCTCAAAGGGTGGCACGCACCATGTCACCGTCATGTGCGCATGCTCCCATCACATTCATGGCCAGTGCAAGATCGTGTGAGGGAAGACAGCTGCAAAGCACGTCGAGTTGATCCTCAACACTTAGATGATGTGCGGCGCTGTCTAGTGCACGCTGAGCTGCTGCCGAATTCAGTAGGCTTGCTGGACGAGCCCACTGGCCTTCCGCACGAGCACGAGCACGAACCTCATCCCCGCGCCCCAACGCGTGTTTGCAAGAATTGGAGTCCCTGTTGGCTTCCTTTGGTGCTGACTTGCCAACCTCACTCCCCTCTTATTGGTGTCGCGTGCGTCCGCATTGTCATTAGCTTCTTGGTTAGGCTCTAGGATGATCTTGTCTGCTGGTTCATCAGGAGAACCATCCCCCTGATCGCCACCTTTGGCCACCTCTTCACGGTGTCCGCTATTCGCTTCACCTTCCCCGACGCCTTTCCCTCCCTCTTTGTTGGTGTGAGTGACAGGGGCGGGTGGAGCATCATTGCCGAAAGCAAGTTCGATGGCCAGCGAGTGGTTTTTCCCATTGCCTTACAAAGCGACCACACACGTCACCTTGTTCTGCTATCCATCCTTGGGAGACCTTGGCGTCTCACCCCTTGGCAACTCTGGTGGAGGGCTTCTCCCTTTTGCCACTACCAGTGTGAATTTGTAAAGTGGCCGAAGGGTGCCAATGTACCGCGACGCTCCTTGGACCCCAGGGGCGTGCATTCATTGGATTGTCGCGGGCTACCATTCGGGGGACGTCCCATGACCACAGATAGTCCCTTCCCAAGGCTAAGGGTGCACGCCAAAAGACCGGAACCACAAGCGGGAACCGCGGTCCCGGTACCGGAACCACAGTCTCGGTACCGGAACCGCGGGTCCGGTCTGTTGCACGAACCCAAACCGCGGTGCCGGTACAAGGTAGTAGAACCGTGACGGAATCGTGAATCCCTACGTTCGTTGAGTGGAGGGGTGAGGGGGTGAAAATAGCCGTGACATCCGGTTCAAGCTCTGTCGAACTCTCGTGGACATACCGTGACACCACCCCTCCCACGCTGCATGGCCACTCGACACCAATATATCTTATCGCCACGTGGATGGGATGGGACTTCCATCCCATCCACATGGGAGTTTCCTCCGCCACCGCTGATCAAACATGCATTTTGAGCGTACATGTGTGCACGCAGCATGCACTGTTTTTTCAAGATGGCAAAATGCATAGTCAGAGGCTCGTCCGCCACCGCATGATTCCCCTTGGATGCGTCCCCTTGGATGTGCTGGAACTGCCAGTGCACATCCGAGGAATCGGAGCCTCAGATGATTCCTCGGATGCATTGCAAGTCTTGCACCGCAACATGGTGCCGTTTTCCTCAGCCTCTGGACAGCCGTCGATTGCGCTGCACGATCGATGGCCAGTTGATGTCCAGCCTGCGGATATGGACACGGAGAGTCCAAGGAGCCTCTGCACACATTACTTGTCTGAGGTATGCGGAGGCTCCAAGTAGTCCGTGGAAAGTGGACGCGGACATCTCCTACTGTACTGAAGGGACGTCGATTTTATCTTCAGGGTCGGGCTGAAGGACAATCTGTTTTGTCCGCTTGCCGCGTCCGCTCGCCAAGCGGTGATTTTCAACAAATCCCCCCTGACACTTAGCCGCAGTTCCATACAATTTTATGACCTTGGCTCTCTCAAGCACTGCTCTTCGAGCAGTGCTGAAGATGGCGAGTCAGCCATCACCATCAACGGGGGCCTCCCCGGGCACTCCGCTCTCCTCCTTGCCCTCAGGCTCCTCTCCTGCTACTTCCGTCACCGTCCGAGGGGCAACAACGCCCAACGCTGCCAAACCAGAGGACGCTCGCAAGAGGCGGCCGAGCTTGGTATGGAAGGTTTTCAAATATGTCGTCATTTATGGCAAGCCCCGCGAGGCTTGCACCCTGTGTCCACGCAAGGAGGGAGGACTGAAGGGCACGTATGCCATGAATCAGATCGCAACAAGCGGCATGTGGAAGCAGCTCAGGAAGGACCACAATGACAGGCGGAAGCAGCTAAAGACGCAGGAGTCGGCGCAGAAGCTGATGACTGCAACCGCCGCTGCCATGACAATGGCAAACATTGTGGATGGGTCCAACTCCATTGTGGCCAGGTCATTTGCTGGTGTGGGCATTGTTTTCAATCGCAAGTACTTTCTGAGCCTGGTGTGGAAGCATGTCATTGACAAGAATGTTTCTTTTCTGTCCATGTAGTCAAGATGGTTGAAGCTTGCGTTCTTGCACTGCAGTCCTCTTGCTTCCCTGCCTGGTCGCATGGCCATCGCACGTCTCATTTGACTTGGCGCAGCCGCCTTCCGCAAGCGCCTCATAAAGATGCTAGCTGCTGTGGAGAGCGGTGTGCCGTTCACCACCGATGGGTGGCAGTCTGATGCCAACGTGAAGTTTCTGGGTGTCTGCACACTGGATATCAAACTGGGAGATGGAGAGCAACTGTGTCGCTTTCCCATCTCTCAGTGAGAGTACAACTGTGGAGAATGTGTTCAAACTGTTCTCAGAAGCACTGCGGGAGTGGGGGCTGTGGGAGAAACTCTTCTGCGTGACTGTGGACAACGACACAGTGAATGACTCGATGGTCGACAATTTCCTCGTACTGTAGAACGGCAAATTTGACAAGCAGGGACACATCCGGTGCATGGGTCATGCCATGAACCTTGCAGTCCAGGATTTTCAGGACAAAACTTGTTTGCAGGAACACCTTTGGACAGCACATGACATCTGCACCTTTGTCAAGCGCAGCGCAAAGCGGGAGGTGTCTTTGGATGCTGCGTGTGCAGCCGCCAACGTGCATTATCTGCAAATTCACGTGGACACGCCAACAAGATGGAATAGCACCCTTGACATGTGCATCAGGGTGGTGCACATCAAGGGCGTGCTTGAGCTATGGCTGACAGCCAACGCGCCGTAGCTGAAGCCAAGCGGCAACGGCTGGGAGCTGCTTGGCCTGGTGACTGCCATCCTGAAGCCCTTCAAGGGCTTCACGGAGGACGTGAGTGGGCAGCAGTACCCAACATTCTCCCTGGTCATTCCGTTCTTCTCCGTCATCCTCGTGAAGGTGCATCAGTGGTAGGCGAAGGTGGGTGACGCGGAGAAGAAGAAGCAGCTGCAGAAAGAGTTGGATGCAACAGAACGCCTCCTGGTGGAGATGAAGCCCGGCTTCAAGGCAGTGGTGGACAAGGTGAGACGACACAATATGCCTTGAATGTGCAGATTGTGCAAGTGCAGGTTGTGTAGGTGCAAACTGTGCAGCTGCCGATTGTGCAGGTGCAGGTTGTGCAGGTGCACATTATGTAGGTGCAAGTTGTGCAGATGCAGGTTGTGCAGGTGCAGATTGTGCAGGTGCAACACGTGCAGGTGCAGGTTGTGCATGTGCAGATTGTACAGGTGCAGATTGTGCAGGTGCAGATTGTGCAGGTGCAGGTTGTGCAGGTGCGGATTGTGCAGGTGCAAAACGTGAAGGTGCAGGTTGTGCAGGTGCAGATTGTGAAAGTGCAGATTGTACAAGTGCAGGTTGTGCAGGTGCAGGTTGTGCAGGTGCAGGTTGTACACCTGCACATTGTGCAAGTGCAGGTTGTGCAGGTGCAGACTGTGCAGGTGTAGATTGTGCAGGTGCAGGTTGTGCAGGTGCAGATTGTGCAGGTGCAGGTTGTGCAGGTGCAGATTGTTCAGATTTAGATTGTTTAGGTGCAGAGTGTGGAGGTGGAGATGTAACAACCATGCGTGGGTGGGTGTGCTGTTTCAGGTGGAGAAGTACGTGTGCAAGTTGACCGTGCAACATGTGGTGGCCACCGCAATCGACCCTTGCTTTTGGTTCCGCCACTTTGACAGAGTGCACAAGTTGATGGGAATTTGAAACTCAGTGGAGCTGGAGGTGAAATTCATTGAGGACCTGAAGCCGTCCAACATGCGGGTGCAGGAGCGCGGTGAGGCGGAAGCAGCGGCAGCCGAAGCAGCTTCTGAAGCAGCCATTGAGGCCGCCGTCGCAGCTGCACCGAACATGGAGAATGATGCTGACGCTGGTGAAGGAAGTGCTGTGACTAATGCAGCAGGTGCTTCTGCTTCCGGGTCGGGGGATACATTGTTGGGCCCAGCAGCAGTAGCAAAGAAGGGCAGGCAGGCGCGACAGAAGAAGTCGATGGTGGAAGCCGCACTCGAAGATGCAATGGAGGAGCTCTTTGATGAGCCCGAACCTGCTCCGGTGCAGCATGAGCCTGATTCCCTGGAACTGGAGGTCGAGGAGTGGAAGAAGGAGGCGCGTCTTGGTCGGCACGCTAATGTCTTGCACTAATTCCGTGACAATGTTGTCAAATTTTCCACGTTTGCACTGGCTGCACTGGACTTGCTTGCAGTGCCGGCCACGAGCACGCCGAGTGAGCGTATGTTCAGCCTCGGGGGTCGTGTTGTGACAAATATTCGTCATTCTCTGAAGGATATGTCTGTGCAGGACATTGTCACTCTGAAAACCTGGATCAACGATCCAGTGCTTGCTAATTTCCCTGTGTCATCGGATGGAACAGTTGCGCCTGAGTTGCAGGAGGTTGAAAACGCTGAGAAGGCGAAGTGGCGGGCAGCACGGCACAGAGCGGTGCAGAACCTGACTACACCGGCACTGGCAGCAGCAGAGGGCAGCAGCAGTGATGAGGAGGAGGGAGATGATGGTGGAGAGGCTGCTGAGGATGATGGAGACGATGATGAAGATGAAGAAGACAATGGCGATGGAGACACTGCAGCAGATGCCTTGAGGAATTTCAGTCTGAACAATGATGCCGATGTCGTCGACATGTCGTCGAGGATGAGTAGGATAGCACAGTGAAAACTGCACTCTCTGTTGACATACTGTTAGTGACACTGCATTCTTTGTAGACTTTTTTCAGGGTGGCAAATGGACAGTGGGGTAGGGGGGGGAGGAGTGGGGTCACCATGATTCTGCTCCACAAAACAATCTCGAATGGTCAATCTCTGTCCTGTGTCTCTACGTATGTACAGTCAGTATATCATTGAACAAGATTCTTCCCATTCCTGATGTTCCCATTTCAGTTTGCAAACATGCTTGCAAAAATTCCAACCATGGTTGAATGTGAAATTCAGACGTTCATACACATGGGCAACTTTCAAGAGTAGGCAGGATTGTATTGACATGTGCTTTGTAATATGCTAGTGTGTAAATGTGTGTACTGTAAGCTAACACAAACTCTACACTATGTGTGAAGAAGATGTATAGTGTATTTTATACAGGGTGTGTACATCAAAGATGTTCTACACAAGGAAAACATATTTTATACATATTTAGTGTGGTATGTGTACTTAGTTATTTGCACGCTGTGAACTTAGGGCTAACATGTTGGAAAAATGTACAGAAGACATGCAAATGCGAGTGGAAACCGCAAGTCCACCAACATGAAAACCGTGAATCTTCTCAGGTCAGACCGTAAATCCAAAGTTCACAGAACTGTGAACACAGGAACATTGGTACCATGATCCACGCTACAAAGGAACTGTGAGTCTTCCATGTGAAGAACTGCGAGTCCCATGAAATGTGGTTCCAGTACTTGAACCGTGGTTCTTTCAGCAAGATGATGTGAGACTCGCGGTGCTGGTTCTTTTGTTAGAACCGCGGTTTTGGCATGGCGTGCACCCTTACCCGAGGCCCACCATCTTGCTGCGAGGTCTTGCTACGGATCTCTCTCTTTGGCTGACAAAGAGCACGTACTCCTTCACCCCTTCGAGTGGTGGGCCGAGAGGAATCCAAGGCTTACCCTCCTTCACCCTTATGAAGGGTGGTCCGAGGTGACCTTTGGGTACCTTCCCTACGGCTTTGTTGCAACTCCTTGTCTCCTCCTTTTTGTGGTCTCCCTCTTTTTTTTTCTTTTTTTTTTGGATGGAGAACACACATTTGTGGGAGGTGTGTCTCTCTTGAGACCCTGGGGTGGGCCGAGGTGGCTTAAGGCCAAACATCCTTCACCCCTTCCTCCCTCTCTCACCCCCTCCCACCCTTTTTTGCAAGTAGTGAACAGAAAGTAAAGAGGAGAATTCTACCAAGAGAGTTGAATGACTGGAGGAAAGGGAGAATGGGATGTTACAAGGAACAAACACAAAAACATATGTTTGGCATGCCTAAATGACCAACTGGCGGCCCTTCTCTAATTCTAGAGGAAAGAGAAGAATTTCTTGAGTCCAACAAAAAAATGACATGGAAATCGGAGGACAGGAGGCCAAGACATAGCTCCTCCCTTCTCCTTTCCAACCATGAACCCGGGGTTGACTCAAAGATCTCTCTGGCCATGGAGAAAAATATTGGAATTCAGACTTGGAAGCTTTATCACAGCCAGTCCGCCCTTGACTGCCTCCCTTGTTGTTGTAGTAGCTTCTAGTCACCCTAGCAGCTGGTCCATTAACCCCTTGCTTTGGCCTGCCTCCTCCTGTCAGCCTCTCCTCACGACGATATGGATAGTAGCATGAATTTGAGGTTGGGCAATGTGAGGATGAGAGGAGAGAGAGAGAGAGAGAGAGAGAGAGAGAGAGAGAGAGAGAGAGAGAGAGAGAGAGAGAGAGAGAGAGAGAGAGAGAGAGAGAGAGAGAGAGAGAGAGAGAGAGAGAGAGAGAGAGAGAGAGAGAGAGAGAGAGAGAGAGAGAGAGAGAGAGAGAGAGAGATTTTTGGAGGATGGAGTAGTTGGGGGCAAAGTAGGTTGTCCAAGGTTGGGGAGGGTGAGTGAGCGAGTGGGTTGATGTGGAGTAGTGGCGGGCAGCATTCCACCAGCGCAGCTACGAAATGGGTCCGCAACTCGTCAATGGACACACTTCTCCTCATGCAACGTGACGAAGTGCACGGAAAGATTGGGACGAGTGGTGAGGTCAGCAGTTTTTCTGGCTCTAGTTCCAAAATGTAATGCGAAAGCTTGGACTTAGCCTCATAAATGCTTTCGTGAGCTCAAAAAAGTTGGCGTTGTAAGACTGAAAGACTGCCCTCCTCGCCGGAGCGGTCTTTCCTTGCCTGAGACGTCATGGCTTGCTTCACCTTTCAAAGCTACATCGTTACTTCACTCAAAAGTAATGATTTATTTTACTGTTCTAGTCATTTCCATTTTAAAAGAACGGTGGAAACATCCATGACGTGTTTGATACTATGCATTTGTCGATATGTTAATTATGGGAGGAGGTTAATGTTTCTTTACGCGTCTTCGTCAAGAATCCCGCGACCTCCCAGCTTTGGTTGCAAAACAGGTCAGCCAGCCTGTCACAACTACACATGTATTATGCAATCATCGCGAGAGGATTTTTTGACCTGCATGTTTAGGTTTTTCTTTTACATTGTCATTTTTTTACATCGGAGACCTTCCGAGCAAAAAACTATCTGTTCTTGGAACTTGTGCCTTTTAAACAAATAATTCTGTGGCATAATTCAAACATCCTATGTTAATGCGGGTTGCTTTGGAATGATCTTGCTGTTTGTTTTTTTCTCAAAGTTCCAGCTCGGCTCTCAACACATTGCGATGAGATGCAACATACATGGACGTGGTGATTTACATGAAGCATTGCATCACGGCCAAAAATCAGCATCAAAAGCCCAAAATCATAAACATCACACATCTGTTTTGACGTTACACTTGAATAGTAGCTAGATGAAAATATTTCGACGACCGGATGAAATCTTGACTCGCAAGCAGCGCAAACACTGGTGACAGAAGCTGATATTTTTTTGTTTTTTGGTATTCTCAATAGTCTCGTGTTTACTTCCTACATCGCGCTTCTTTCATCAGTAATGCAACTACACACCACTTGAACCTTGTGATGCCTAATGAAGCATAAATGGTGAGCAAGTAGAAGTTGCAAGGCAGAACACGATTTAGAGTTTGGGACACGATTCCGCTGACTTTTTTATGCATAGCAACATATCTCGATTCATAAAGATGCATCTCGCATCTTCACCGTTGATGCTCGAAGTCCCCAGACTTCTCGGCAAACGCGATTCAACGGTTGAGGCCAATTAGGCCAACTGTCCTCGCCTTCCAACGAACCTTCTCACATATTCTGACAACTCCAACCACTTTCGATAATCCATGACAAAAGTGTCACAACCTTTCGGTCGACTTCTCGACGCATCAAGACATACGTTGATTTATGAAGATGCATCTTGCATCTTCGTTGTCGATCCTCAAAGCCACCCAATTTCCCGGCAAAGCTTCTCATATTTGACCACTCATGATGCGACTCCACACGCATCGCTCGACGATCGACCCAACGACCCCGACTATGCCGCATTCGTAACTTGAAATTTGTACATACATATGTTCAATCATTTTTGACACTTTTATCAAAGTAGAGTCACCGCTAATTATGAATTGCTCATGTGTCCCAAACTATCAATCGTGTTTTGCCACACAAATTCTACTTGCTCACCATCTACGTTCCGTTCACTTGGGATCTGAGAGCAGCGGTGCTAAAGAGGCATCCGCCTACTTTATCCATTTTCAGGATTATCTTGCACAAGCCGTCAACGCATCTCACACGTCAAGAATTCACAGACTTGAAGGGAGGGAGCGCACCCGACGACCAGCGGCGGGTCATCCACGAAGACTCCGGCGATGGAGGCTCTTTGCAATGCGAGTGCACAAGAGGCAGAGCTTGTGCAGAAAAACACCCGACTCTTGAGCAAACCCAAGATTCAGTCGGCCCCTCGCAAATCGTTCAATCCTTCTAATTCCAAGGGAACAATGGTTTGGATGTGGCTGACTAGTATGGAGATGTACTTCAACGCTGCTAGGGTCAATGACGAATGAGAGCAAATTGACCCTGCGGGTGTGCTTTTGCGTGGCATGGCACTAATGTGGTGGTCTGATCAAAAGATCATCCAACGGCAACAGGAGACCGGCGGGGCCTCATCAACGGCCAATGGCACCTATCTCATATCGTTGACCGCAAGCATTCCACCCTTGGAGCAGATCAACCCGCAATGGTAAGACGCACTGATGCCACCAACTGACTGGAACGAGTTATTGCGTACAATACTCGCATGATTTGGACGACTGAACGAGAAGTCTGACGCACAATATGAGATCCAACATCTCCATCAGCAGTCGAGCTGTGAGAGTGTGTGCTCTCAGGAGGTTAGGCTTTATTGTGTGGAAAGAACGGTCATAGTGGAAAGATATATTTGGATAAGTCTGGAAGCCAGAACTGGAAACTACAGGTTAATTACAATGAACAGAGTACAAGGTATTTATACTATTTGGTCGGCCTGTCTTGGCCCTTCCCTACTGCTATCCTAGCTTGTTGTAGCAAGCTACTTGATCCTGGACCTAGTGCTTTGCTTGAACTTGAACTTGGTGCTCTACTTGCACCTAATGCCTAGTGCAAGAGCTCTTGGGCCGTCGATCGTCGAGATTGACGGTGTGTCCTCTCTCTCGGAGAGCCGCTACGTGCGTCGGCGGTGAGTGCTGTCATGTTGTTGTGCACACTATTGGAAGTGCTGCTGTTGTGGTGGACCGCATCCGGTGTCAGAGGTCCGCCGTTGAGACACCCTCTCGGCGGGTAGCGTAACTGGTACGCTACTCGCCGCGGGAGAAAAGCCACCCTTGCGTGGCGTGTTTGGAACGTCACATGAAGGTGTGAGTGAAACACGCCCTTGGGGTGTGGAGCTCGCTCGCTTTCTCCTCACGTCTTCGTGTCCTGGCATCCTCACATTCTTGTAGTTGCGGTCAAGCGGAGTTGAGCTCGACCGCAAGCCAATTTTCCAAAAAAAAGGAAAATGGACTAGGAACCCCTGAAACTCAGTCGAGGCCCCAAGTATGCCAAAACATCTCGGCACCTCATGACATTCACCCCCCCCCCCCCCCCCCCCCCCCCCCCCCCCCCCCCCCCCCCCCCCCCCCCCCCCCGTCGGAGGTGCGACATATTGGCGTGCTGGAGGTTCTCTTGGAGAAAAATATTGGTACCCCCAACGTGGAAGTTGGCCTCTGGCTCCCAATAGTTGTGCACGGCCGAGTACCCTTTCCACTGCACCAGAAACTCCTGCCAACGTCCTCTCTGGCGGTCCGCCATAATCTTCTCCACCTCAAATCCCTCAATTCCTTCAACCTGGACAATAGGAGGTGGAGCTGTCCCGCGACCTTGGAAGAAGGTATTGGGGTCACGATAACCAGGAAGCAGGGAGATGTGGAACACCGGATGGATGGAGTAGTGAGCAAGCAACTCTAGCTTGTAGGAAACGGCTGATCGCTTCTCTAGAATGCGGAACGGACCCACCCATCACGGCTTCAGCTTGGGACTCCCAACTCTTATCAGCTGCAGGTTAGCGGAGATCAGCATCACCTGATCTCCCAGTTGGAAATCCTCCTCAGAGCAATGCTTATAAGCCTGTTGTTTCTGCTGCTTTTGTGCCTTCAACAGCAGTTACCGCACCACGTCCCATGTGGTGGTGAATCCAGCACCAATCTGCTGTACCGCCGGAAGAGATTTTGCCGTAGCGAGGGCGGCTGGGCTCAGTGGCTGGTGACCGTAGAGCACCTCAAATGGTGACTTCCCTGTTCATGCTGACATTGCTGAGTTGTATGCAAACTCTGCCACTCCAAGCTTCGCCTCCCAACCCTCTCCATCCAGTGGGACCATGCTCTGTAACAGTTGCTGCAAAGTTCGGTTCATGCGCTTTTTCTCCTCATCCCTCTGTGCATGGTATGCTGTGGTTAGCTGTACCCGTGTGTCCAGTTTCTCCATGAGATCTGTCCAGAACCACGAAGTGAAACGTGGATCACGATCGGATACTACTGACTACGGCACTCCATGTAGCTTGATGACATGATTGAGGAGGAGTTGAGGTGTTCCGGCAGCTGTGATGCTCTTAGGACATGCGATGAAATGTGCCATCTTGGAAAATCAGTCCACCACCACCAACACCGTGTTGATAGCCTGCTGCGTCACACGCAAACCGCCAATGAATTCAAGCAAGATGTCTTTCCATGGCGTCTCTGGTATAGGCAATGGTTGCAGCTCCCCTGGTGGCTTAGTCCTCCATGCCTTGATGCGTTGGCACACATCACAACTGCTCACAAACATTTTGCAGTTAGTCGCCATTGAAGACCACCAGTATTGGCGTACCAATACTGGTGGTCAGTAAGGCTTTGAGCGTCTTGTTGAAGCCCAAGAAACCCGAGTGGTGGTTGTCATGCACCTCCTCTAGTAACAACTACTTCAATGGCGCATAGTCCAGTACGAAAATCCTCTGCTCTTGCCTCCTTCGCTAGGTTACTCCATCCCACGTGGCATCCTTCAGCGCACCACCTGTGAACTCACCATCTACGCCATAGCCATGCTTGAATAGGCTGTGCATGACTGTAGATCCAATGAGTCTTGAGATGGCGTTGAGGCTCAATTCCATCCTCCTTGACATAGGATCTGCCGGGTTCACCTTCCCTGGCGTGAACTGGATCTCGTAGTCAAGACGTCCTTCCAAAAACTCCATCCAGCGAGTTTGTCAGTGACTGAGTTTTGGCTGTGTCTTCAGGTACTTCATGGTGTAATGGTGTGTGAAGACCACGCAGCATCGCGACTCAGGGTAGTACCTCCAATGCTTGAAGGCATGGATCACCGTCGGTATTTCCTTCTCATGGATTGCATATTTTAGCTCTGCCCCTCGCAGCTTGCAAGAAGCGTAAGCAATCGGCTGCGGTCCCTTTTCGTGATCCTGCATCAGCACCGCCCCAATGGCATAAGCGCTTGCGTCCGTGCCCATGACATACTCCTTGGATGAATCCGGATGCACCAGGACCGGAGCGTCACACATCGTAACCTTGAGCTCCTTGAAACTCTTCTGCTCCTTCTCGCCCCAATCCTACTGGTGATCCTTCAGTAGTAGATGGGTCAGCGGCGCACCCTTCTCCGTGTATCCCCAAATGAACTTCCGGTACTAGTTGACAAACCCCAGGAAGACCTGAATGCCACGCACACATTTTGGTGTCGCACGCTACTTCACTGCTTCCACCTTCTTTGGTTCCATGTGGAGACCCTTGCCGCTCACGACATGACCAAGGAACTCCACCTCCCTTTTCTTGAACTCGTACTTGGAGAGCTTTGCAAACAGCTTTTCTTTCCGAATAATTTCCAGCACCTGCTGAAGGTGTTTTTGGTGCTCTTCCAAGGTCCGAGAGTAGATGAGGATGTCATCAAGGAACACCACCACAAATTGGTCCAGATGAGGGTGGAAGATCCTGTTCATGAGGCTCATGAACATTGCAGGAGTGTTGGTCAACCTAAACAACATCACGAGGTACTGGAGATGGCGGTACCGCGTCCGGAACGTCATCTTCTCCACATCTTGCTCCGTGATCTAGATCTGATGGTACCCCGAGCGCAATTCAATCTTGCTGAAGAATGGTGCTCCCCTTAGCTGGTCAAACGGCCCCTCGACCCTTGGCAGCGGGTACCGGTTCTTAATTTTTACGTTGTTTAGTGTACGATAGTCCACGCACATCCGCAGCTCCCCTGTCTTCTTCCTCACAAAGAGGACCGGTGCAGCGTAGGATGACACCGACGGTCTGATGAACCCTTGCTCCATCAGCTCCTTCAACTACTTCTTCAGCTTACCCACCTCATTATCGCTCATGCAATAAGCACCCTGCATCATTGGAGTTGCTCCAAGGACCAGCTCAATTATGTGGTCGATGTCCAGCTTCGAGAATAAACCCTTTTGTAGCTCAGCAGGAAACACGTCACTGTAGTTGTCCAACACTCCCTTGATGCCGTCCGACAGCTTTGCCATTGGTACATTCTGTTGCTCTCCTTCTTGTTGGTTTGCCTCTGTTGCCATCACTTCCACCTCTTCAGGTGCTTCTTTTTACTGCACCCACACAAGGTACACTTGGTCTCCCTTGTACTGACAGTGCTTCAGCTGCACATAACTCAACTCTGGCACCTTGCCTGCCTTTGAGTCTTTCCCCTCAGCCCATAATGGCAAAACAATTTGCTCTCCGTATTTCTTCACTTTCACCTGGTTACACACCCAATCCACAAAAGGATTCCACCAGTATAGCCAGTCACATCCCAGAATGGCGTCATAGGCATCCATCGGGCACGTGCAAAAGTTCATCTCGCATGACAACTTTCCTAGACGGACACTCACAGGCTTCAAGGGCATTCCATACTCCAGCTCCACTTGCACCAACTTGGCCTTCATTGGTTTCCCAGGTAGCCGTGCAAGCCCCAACCTTTCTGCAAGCTCGTCGCTGAAGAATGAGTGCAACGCACCGCAATCAAGCAATGGTTTAATCTGCTGGTGAGTCTGGCGCCCCTTGCCGTCCGCAGAACCAACCGATGAAATTTCGGTCTTAAGGAGGATTCCCAGAACACTCCTTCTTCCTTCATTTTGCATCAATGCACTCGGCAGCTCCCTTGTTTTTGAAGGACTTTTGGGACTGGTGTTCATTGATGTGGACAAAGCTTTCCCAGCAGTTGACCGTCCTCCACTCACTGTTGGTTGCCGTTTCCCTGCTGCTTCTTCTTGCAATCCTTCTTGTAGTGTCCAAGCTTCCCGTAGATCCAATAGTTCCCACCACGCGGCTTGCTCTGCTGCTGGTTTCCTTGCACTAAGTCGATCTCCATAGGGTCAGCTTGTTGGTGTTAGGCTCGACGCTGCAAATTTTCCTTCTTCTCACAATAACCTGCTCGATGGTAGCGTAGCTCGTCAACGCGCTCAGCAGTGGCCACCATCGCCTAGAACTCTGTGATTCCACTAAGTGCTAGTGTACGCTGAATTCCAGCCTTCAAGCCGTCATGGCACCGTATTCCCGGCTAAATTCGGAAGCTTTTATTGGACCTTTTTTTTTTTTTGCTTTTTTCGACCACCCGGGTTTGAATAATGGGCTGGTCCCGAATTACCCCTGTCAGGACCACGCCCGGTTTTATTCGATTCGTCCCGAGGTCGACCCCTCAAGCGTGCACAAATTCTTGGCTTGCTGCTCGAGTTTGGATGGCCGAACTCGAGCAACCAAATCGACGGCACTCTTCCATCGCCCGTATCGACGGAAGAGTTGCATCGGTGCGTCCACCCGCCGCGCCACTTTAAGGCCTCCCACTCGGCCACCCCGCCACACCCGCCCCGTAGCATCGAGCCCCTCCCCCTCCCCCCCCCCCAGCCACCCGGCTCGCTGCATCGAGGCCCACCCACCCACCCACGCTGCTGCTCCAAGGCCTCCCTACCCGTCTCTGTTGTTAGGACGTCGCGCCGCTATGTCGCGTCGCACAGTGGAAACGATGTGGAAAGCAAGTTTTAAAGAAGGCACCTCCCAGACAGGCCTCATTTCCCCATCACTTGCCTTTTGTCACGATGGCTAACACTCTCACCTGCTACTTCGACTGTGTCTCTCGTGAGGAGCGCTTTGGCGATGTCCAATGCTCCGTGGAGCGCCTCCCACCGAGGCGACCTGTTTTGAAGCGCCCCGTCGGCCGTCCCCGCAAGGTCCACTCTCCTTGGCGCTGCGCACAACCCCATTGCCATCGGGAGTGCATCCTCCGGCACCACACAAAGCGGCAACACCGAGGCCTCCTCTTCAACCGCCGCCCCCGCCAAACGTGGCGGCTACACCAACTGGATCGGCCGAGGGCATTTCCGGCGCATCCACCATGCCGTGTCGACCAACGCTAGCATCAATGTTGCGGTACGGCACCTCCAATGGGTGTGGCACAGTCCAGGAGGAGTGTGTCCCTACGACGACTTGCACCGAGTACGATGTACGGGTGGTACCACCGCTGAACCACTACGCCCCTCCCCCACATCACCGAGGTCGTCCGCAAGGCGCCCTTGGAGCCACTCCTTGATGGTGCCCCCGACGCCGCTTTACCACCCGGCATGCACGGGTGTCGCGGTTTCCGTGAGCGCCAATCGGCCGCCGTGGAGGCCGCCATCGTTGAGCTCACGCGGCCCCACGGCATCGGCGTCCCCATTTGCTCCTTGACAGCGTAATCGGTGTTGCGTGGAATTGTCAACGATTATTGTCCGGAGGAGCTCACGGGGAACGGCGGCGTCATAAGCTTCGGCAAGTCTTGGGTCCACGAGTTCATGGAGAAGGATCTCGCGTGGTCATGGCGTACACGGACTACAAGGGTGCAAAAGCTTCCCGTCAATTGGGAGATCCATGTCCGGGAGCTTATGGTGCGCCTCGCGGGCCTCGTTGCGGCATACAACATGAGCTCAGCATTCATTGTCAACGCAGACCACACCGGTGTGATGGTGGTCCCCTCGCGTGGCAAGACTTGGACGCCGATTGGAAGCAAGGACGTTGCCATCGTCTGCAGCGAGGACAAGAGGCAATTCACCGCCGTCGTCACGTCCGCCATGGACGGCGAGATGCTACCGATGCAAGTAAGGATCTAACCTGCCCTTCCATTGTCGCCTAAAGTCTCTTCTTTGTCCACAAATCCATTCTTAACCTTGTGTGTCCGTGTACAATGTGCAGGTCATCTTTGCCAGGACCACAAAGGTGATCCAACCGAGTGGACCCGCGGCGCATTCCGCGGTAGAGCATGGGTGGCACTTAACGCAAACCGCTAACCATTGGGCTAATGAGTTGACAACGCGTGAATGGTTCTGCCACTTCCTCAACCCATGGTACCGGCGGCAGTGCGTGGCGCTAGGCAAGGAGGCGGGTCGAGAGGCGTGCATCGTCCTTCTTGACGCTTGGCAGCCGCAATGCACGGAGGCGTTGCGGGATTGGTTGACAGTGACCTTCCCTTACGTGGTCCCCGTCTACATCCCCGCGGGTTGCACCTAAAAAGTGCAACCCGCAGACGTGGGCCTCCAACGCCCATTCAAGGCCCACGTCACCGAGGCGTTCTCCCAATGGTTGACTAAAGAGTCCAAGGACAACCCGCGGTTCCGGTTCCCCCTCAAGGCCATGAAGGAAAACTTGATTCAATGGATGTTAGACTCTTGGTTGAGGTTGAAGGGTATGAGTGATACAGTGACCTCCACACGGACGCAGTGCGGCAACGACGAGATCTTTGACAAAGATCTCCAATTCTTGGCTTTGCACCAATGTGTAGGTCGAGGAAAGTTCCTCGCAGATTCGGAAATCCCCGACGACAAAGAACACTTGGGGTTGTAGCTTACCATGTTTGTGGGTTGGAGCCGTAGTCTGTTTTGGATTTCCTAAACGTCTAAAGCTCTTCACTTTTGCATGGTGCTACCCCACGCCCCTTCCCCTTTCCGGCCCTCCAACCCCCTCCCCTCTCTTTTCTGTACGAGTGGTTTCATGACGTGTGCCCCTTGCCCATCAACCGTCACTCTAAGAAGCGGTCACGCGCTAGCCCATGTGGGCTTGCGCTTGGCCGTCGCGGGGTGCAGTTTCTGTCTGCTTTGTCCTGCCGGCACCGAACCAGCGAGCGAAGCCCCCCCCCCCCCCCCCCCCTTCGCACACCACGAGCAAAGCAATTTGCAGACCGGCTAAATTCGACGCCGGCCGGACCTGAAATTGGCCGACTAAATTCGACAGGTCTGGCCGGAATTATGGGCCGGTCCCGTGGGAGTCAGAACAGAATTATGGACCGGCCCGAGTTTTCTTATAGTTGTTTTCTTTCTGAGTTTAGCCGGGAGTAGGGTGTTTTTCCGCCATTTCTGGCTCGCTCATGTCATCCTTCTCCGAGCACAACGCCAAGAAACGGAATATGTACTCTTGCACCGAGCCAATCTGCTTCAGCTACTTCAGCTTGTTACGTGCGACCATGGAGGCGTTTACCAGATCAAACCGATCTCTGATGGCTTGCTCAAATTGCCCCCATGTCATCGACACGCGCGCTTCAGCTTGCCCCGCGCCTGGCTGCCACAACACGACATGTTGCACAGCTGCATTCCCACCTCGACCTCGAGTGGCCATCACATTCAGCTGCCTCCACCACTCCAATTCTGCTCCGTGTAGCAGTTTCACCACAAATGACACACGTACAGCATCGTCCTCTGGAGGGTTACCCAGAGCCCCAAAGTAGCTGTTCATTGCGAACAACTAGGCCAGTACGCTCGCACCCTTGACTGAGGAATTGAATGGTTCCGAAGCCTTTGGCTTTGGTTTTGGCGGACTCCTTGACTGGGCCGCCCCAACCTGTCCAGCGTCAGTCCCATCCCGCAGGTCTGCCATCTGCCGATTGAGCCAATCGGACGTCTTTGAAGTGCGTAGGAGTCACCCGTCATCTCCCGCGTGCGCACGGTAGGCCGTGTGGACGCTCTAGAAATGTAGGAAGGTTTCCTAACGTTGGCTCGTGTGTTGGCTTCGAAGTCTGGTCCAACAATCTCCCTCTTGATCAACCTCAACGTTGTTTGGCATACTCCCGTGTCTTCGCTCCTTGAATTTTGGCTAGCATCAGCAGCGCTTCTGCCTAACGCATGACTCTGGCTCTGATACCAGATGTGAGAGTGTGTAGTCTCAGGAGGTTAAGCTTTAGTGTGTGGAGAGCACGGTTGCAGCGGAAAGATAGCTTTGGAGATGTGTGGAAGCCAGAGCTGAAAACTACAGGTTAAGTACAATGAATAGAGTACGAGGTATTTTTACTGTTTGGCTGAGCTGTCTTGGCCCTTGCCTAATGCTAACCTAGCTTTTTGTAGCAAGCTACTTGCTCCTGGACCATGTGCTTTTCTTGCAACTGAACTTGGTGCTCTACTTGCACCTAATTCCTAGTGCGAGAACTCCTAGGCCATCGATCATCGAGATCGATGGTTTGTCCTCTCTCTCAGCAAGCTACTACGTGCGTTGCACGTCACCGCGTAAGCTTCCCAGCGGTGAGTGCATTCGTGTTGTTGCGCATGCTACCGAAAGTGCCGCTGTCACGGTTGACAGCATCCGGTATCGGAGGTCCGCCATCGAGACACCCCCTCGGCGGGTAGCGTAACTGGTACGCTACTTGCCGAGGGGAGAAGAGCCACCCTCGCGTGACGTGTTTGGAACGACATGCGAAGGTGCAAGCAAAACACACCATTGGCGTGTGGAGCTTGCTCGCTCACTCCTCGCATCCTTGCATCCTGGCATCCTTGCATCCTTGCATCCTCGCATTCTCGCAGTTGCAGTCGAGCGGAGTCGAGCTCAGCCGCGAGACAACTGTCAAAAAAACGGAAAAGGGCCCAGATGCCCCTGAAACTCGGTCGAGGCCCCGAGTATGAAGATGGGCACCTCATAACTCTAGCGTGGCAAATAACATGCAAAGATACTGCAAGATCATCACTGGTATAGACATCGTCCCCGACAAGCTATGTGTTCACTACAACAATGGCCTCAAGCAAGACATCCAGCGAGCGATCACCATGTTCGGCATCCAAAATGACTTACCACGAATGATGGTAGCAGCAAAAAGGATCAATAGCGCGGACTACAATGCTCGGATCTAGGAAGCACACGGCTGGCGACCTCCCAACCACAATTATCGTGGGAACAAAAAAAGACAGCCAGGGGACTACTCGCCTCCATTGGAAGTAGACGTCGTTGACCAGATAGATAAGTGCATGTGTCACAACTGCAAAAAACTTGGGCACATCGCTTGCAACTGCCGAAGCAAGCAGCAAGCCAGAAAGGGGAGGAAGTAAAAAAGAAAGAGTTGAGAAATGACAGAGGACAGGAGTAAAAGGTGCGAATCTTGTCTGTGAGGAGCGATCTGCAGCAAACAATCGCCCATCTGAATGGCCTACGATGCTGCAAAGGGATTATGAGATCGAAAAGTTCGACAAGGGGTACAAGGAGGACCAACAGGCGACACTGTTAAAAGTGTAACCCCGAGGCTCCAAGAGTCATAGAACAATGCCTGCACTATTGGATAGAAGATATTCTCACAATTTTGTAAGCAATGACATGGTTTGCAAGCTGGGTTTGCAGACCGAACCAGGGATATTTTAAAGAAAAATAGTCAACGGGAGATTGCAGATACAGAGACTTCGAGAACCACTACGACTACATGTGGAGGATTTGCGGGATGTAATGGTCTGGAGGTCCTGTCCAATGAGTGACCGCACAATCATTCTCAAACGAGAATTATTGTACTGGCACAATCCGCAGGTTGACTGGAACAGCGGTGACGTCTATGTGGAAATTGACGGCGCCAACCAACAACTTCCACGAGTGGGACAAAAGACGACATCGGAAGCAACAGAGGTGGAAGCATCAAAGGAAGTCACGATAGCCGAAAAGCGACAACATGTGCAGCCGATACTGCTCAACATGGCCAAACACTACATATGATGAGGAGCTCATGCGTGGCTGATGCATCTCAAGCCAATGGAGGAAGCGGAAGTGGCATCAGGTGACTCACCAGCCTCATCAGCCTCATCAGCCTCATCAGCCTCATTGGCCTCAACGGCATCAACAAAATTTGCAATGGTTCTTGAAGAGTTTGCACCACTAATCCAAGAGTTTGTGGACTTTTTCCCGACAAACTCCCAAAAACCCTACCACATTTGTGTGACATCAACCATCATATCAAGCCGAAACCGAAAAGCCAACTCTTACCCTACTGATCTTGATATTCAATTAAAAATAGTTTTTTGGTTTTTCTGGTTCAACGATTTTTTTTCATCGAATTTAATAGGTACCACCTAAATAATTACTTTCCTGACTCAGGTACAGAAATTCCGTTGAAAGCCCAAAAAACGCCTGAAAAAAAGATTGAAGTGGTCTCACCTCCGGCCACCTCTTCAGGTCTCGACGCGGAAACAATGTTTCCGCGTCAGATCTGTCAGTCTGACGCGGCCTGTCCCATCAGGCAAGCCGCGTCAGACTGACGCGGCCTCGAAACCCGGTCATCGGCAGTGGTCGAGACCGGTCATCGTCGATTTTAAGGATCATGTTTTCTCCTTCAACGAATTCCAAAGTACCACCTAAATAGTTTTTTTCTCAAAACCCGTGCTCGAATATAAAGATTCCCTAAATTATGAATTTGAAAAAAACAAATATCAAGATCAGTACGGTAGTTCAAGGGGCCTATCGGATGAGTGACCACAATCTGAGTGAGTTGAAAAAGAAACTCGACAAGATGCTCGGTCAAGGGCTCATCCGCCCATCCAGGTCACCGTGTGTCGCACGTGTACTATTCGTGGAAAAAGAAACAGGCAAGATGCGGATGTGCGTGGACTACCGGGCGTTGAACGATGCTACCATCAAGAACTGCTATCCTCTCCCTCGAGCCGACGAACTTTTTGACCAACTCGGAGGGGTTCAAATTTTCACCAAAATCGGCCTTCATAGCTGTTATCACCAGATCCGCGTGGCAGACGCCGACATCAAGAAAACGGCATTTTGAACTCGCTACAGGAGTTTTGATTTTGCGGTAATGCTGTTTGGACTTACAAATTCCCGGGCGGCGTTCATGGCCGCAGTGAACAACATTTTTTTCCTGTACCAGGACAATTTTGTCTTCATATACCTCGATGATATTCTGGTCTACAGCCGCACCCCGGAGGAGCACAATGGACATCTCCAAAAAAGTTCTCAAAGTTTTACAAAGAGAGAAAATATTGGGAAAACTCTCAAAGTGCAGTTTTGGTCGCTGTTCGATCGAGCTTCTGGGACACGTCATCAATGGCGGATGGATCAGCATGGATCCAAAAAACGTGGTAGCAGTGGTTGATTGGCCGTCCCTGACCAACGTTCGAGACGTTCAAGTTTTTCTCAGCTTCTACAACTACTACCTACGCTTTATACAGGATTACGCCTGAGTGTCAGCGCCTCTCTCCAACCTCACTCAAAAAGAAAATGAGCGGTCGTGGAGAGACAACGGATAGGAAGCATTTACAACTTAGCGGAACGCTCTGACCTCGATGGGAGTCGTGTGATAAGCCGATCTAACGGTCGACTACGTCATGGCTACAGACGCTTCGAATCAAGGCATCGGTGTAGTCCTCCTAAAAGACTATGGCAACGTAGAACAACCAGTCACATACATGTCACAAAAATTGTGAGGACCAGAATTCAACTATGTCGTACACCAGAACAAGTTTTTGGGGGCCGGACATGCATTTAAGACATGGTGGTGCTATGTTGAATGCTGCCGATGCATTGTGCACACCGACCATTATGCGCTGGAACATTTGAAGACGCAACTGAACCTCTGTCGACGTCAAACCTGATGGATGGAGTCCTTCAAAACCACGTTCGACTACAATATTGAGTACCAGCCAGGCAGAAACAACCCAGCAGATGCACTTAGCCGCCGACCAGATGTGATGGCTAAGACGGCAAAACTACGACTGCAACGAGATCCGTATCTCAAACAGTTGTTCACACGAGGCTACAACCAGCATGACGGATACGACAAGGAAAGTTTTTGGTATGGCACACCCTATTAGCAATGAAAATTCACTCACCAGGTGGTCGTTCCCCTGAGCAATGAACTCCGCTGCATCCTGCTCAAAGAACGCCATGACACCAGTCTAGGTGGACATTTCGGAGAGGACGAGACGTTCAAGAAGTTGGCGAAACACTACTGGAGGGACAAGATGCAATTTGACGTGGCCAACTTTTGCAAATCTTGCGACATGTGTCGGAAACAAAAATCCCCTTGCACATGGCCACCCGAACTGCTGCAGCCGCTCCCCATTCCAACAAAACCGTGGAATGACATCTCCATGGACTTTGTCATAGGACTACCAGTCACGCTCCAGAGACATGACGGAATCCTCGTGGTTGTCAACATTTTTTCCACAATGTCCCACTTTGTTCCGAAAACAACCACCATCGCCGCATAGGGGACAGCACGGCTGTTTCTAAACATTGTGCAGTTACATGGTGTACAGAGGACCATTACGAGTGACAGGGACGGTCAATTCACCAGTCGTTTGTGGCACAAACCGATGACTCGCTACGACAGTCAGATCCAAGTTTCAACGGCATTTCATCATCACACCGACAGTCAGATTGAGCAAACCAATCAGATGCTTGAATGGATTCTGCAAACATTATGCAAACCTCGTGGGAAGGATTGTGCACAAAAACTCCCGGCTCCCAAAATCGCATACAAATCGGCGATCTCGACCGCAACGGGTAAAACTCCGTTCGAAGTGGTATATGGCAAACTTCTTACCACACCAGCGGGACTACACAGCCAGAGTAACATTCCTACGGTTGATGTTCAATGCCGTGACTTCTCCACTGTCTGGGATGAAACACAAGAGACACTCGCAAAGACACAAGCGGTGATGAAACGAGCAGCTGACCGACATCGTAGTGACAACGTTTTCGCTGCTGGCGACAAAGTTCTTCTTAGTTTGGCCAACATCAAGCTTCATGGGGCTGACTGTTTGAAGCCCAAACCCCAATGGTTGGGACCGTTTGAGATCAAGCGCTTGTAAATCCCCGTGGTTGCATGACTCAAAGACCCCAACACTATGCAAGTTCATCCTGTGTCCCATATCATCAGACTTGAGCACTACCGAGACACCACAGAGAACTTCTCCGGTAGGGATGTACCTCCCCCTCCTCCTGTACAAGTGGACGAGGATACAAAGTAAGACATTGAGGACATCCTCGGCCATCAAAAACATGGCAAAACAACAGAAGACCTTGTCAAGTGGCACGACTACGACATCGCGCATAACAGCTCAGAACCCCAAGACAACCTTCAACACGCAACGCATACAGATGTGGCCGTCAACAGGCCACATCTGTACGCGCGCCGGAATGTCACGGCTAAAAGGGAGGGAAGTGTTACGCACCATACGTACACGAGTCCCTAATCTTTCCGAGTGGGAGTTTTTGTCAGTACACAAAAAGCACACCGTGCATCGAGACCTCGATTTTCACTTCAACTGTCGAGGGTAATTCGGCCAACAACCCGTGCTCTCCGACAAACTGTCTCGCATCTTTGAACAACTATGACCACTTTCAAGAATCCACGACAGAAGTTTCATGACCTTTTTGGTCGACTTCTTGACCCATCAAGACATATGTTGATTTGTGAAGATGCATCTCGCATCTTTGCCGTCGATCCTTGAAGCCGCACAATTTCTCGGTGGAGCTTCTCGAATCGACCACTCACATTGAGACTCCACACACGTCGCTCAATGATCGATCCAACGACCCCGACTATGCCTCACATTTAACTCGGCACTTGTGTATATATGTTCTATAATTTTGACACTTGTCATTGAAGTAGACTTACCACAAATTATAAATTGCTCAAGTGTCCCAAATCATCAATCATTTTTTGCCTCACAACTTCTAAATGTTCACCATGTATGCTCCGTTTAGCATAACACCATACACCTTTGACACAAAAAGAAAAACTCATTGCACCATGCTGATTAGGCAAGGAGTCCATTCGCTCATGCCTCAAAACAAATATAATATTCCACCCATATGGCACATATATGGGTTTCAGGTTTGGAAAAACAAACTATGTGCACCTCTAGTTTAACGAAAAGTAGCATGTCGACACGACATGGCATGTAGCGTTGACATGATGACATCACTTCTTTTAGCCCAAGAATCACAAACTCCCTTAACTAGGGTTTTTTTCATTGTTGGGTATGGTTTCCGGGGATTTTGTATGGGGATTCGAAGATTTCCCATGCATTGAAAGGGAACCCATTTGGCCTTGCTTTTGAAAGGCCTAGCAGGTGCCAATGCAAAAACAAGATACTTAAACCCCGAGTGTACTCAAGGGTTAATCTTTTGTATAGTTTTCTGCCCATTCCATTGTGAAAATGTTGAAGCTATGAAAAATAAGAAGTCTAGGGATTTTTTTACTCCCCATTGCTGGATCGCCTTGGAATACGGCCAATGCCCATCGACCGGAATCCCCGGCAAGTCCCCCCCATCCCCGGCCACCTGTTCAATCATGGCCCTCAATCGCAAGGGCCTCGATTAGATGTGGGATTGGAATTAAGGATTGCGAGGGGGAGAGGGTGGACGGAGGAAGGCGGCGTTTGACTCCAATACTGCTGACTGACGGACGTCAACTGGCACTTTCATCATCAAATTGGCAGCACCCTCTCCCGAATCCGAGCCCTCCATTGCAGGGGGCCACGATCACCGTAATGGAGGGTCACAACCATCTACATGCATGGTGTTGCCATGCTCAAGCAACGACTTGTGTCGCTACCTGAGCATGGCTAAAACAAGAGGATGGATGGAACTTCATTTTCGTAAACAAGGGTGGACGTGTATTAGAGGCAAGGGTGGATGAGTAACTTTGTTCAGAGAAAGGGAGGAATGTGTCATGTCGAGCAAACATAGGTGGATCACAGAGATGAGGTGTGGGACAATAGACTATTTGAGGATTTTAGTTAGATGGATACAGTATTACCGCGGTTATCCTCAAGGGTTTTGTAAAGGTCTTTTCTTTTGGGATAAGTTGAACAACGGGGACCGAGTTATGTACCGTCCTCAAGGGTGAAAATTGTGACTGCAATGTGCATTTGGATAACCAAATTTCCTCGCTTGAGTTTGAGCGAGCAGATTGACGGTCGCCCCAGCATGGATGTTATCTACGTCCACGTGACACCCACGCTTTGTGTGGGTACCCGCACTCGCAAAGAGCAGTGCCCTCCAGAAGCACGGTGCCTCAGGCCTTGAACCGGCACTCTGATTTTGATTTTTATTGTATGAGTGGGTGGCAGAACGCGACGCGGCGAAGGGTACTGCGAGGCTGCGAGGCTCCGGACGATTGCACCTTTTGCTCCTTCGGTGTGGAATCCTACAATCAGTTGATTCCCACCGATTGATAGTGATTTTATGACTGTTGGCTGACGTGGCATGTCTCCCACGTAATAGGAAAATCAGAAAGTTGCCGAACAACAAAGAATCAGTCGAAATGCCCATCATGTCTGATTGTACATCAAATTTAGATCAGAAAGTTTATTTGACAAATCTACACTGACATCAACGATACTTGTAGCTTTTGCAGTGAAATGTTTATGCACAATAAATTTCCATGTTCACCCGCGCCACTCACAGCTCCAGCCCGACGCCGAGTCACCCATCCACTCGCAATTAGCTGTCGTTACACGGCGGAGCAGCGGACTTGAGGTCTTTCTGTAAAATCATTGTTTTTTTCCGTCACACACAGAAGCAAAAACGCGCGAGATCCATGGGGTCGGATGTGAATTTCTGTTGATTTGAACCCCTGTGCTGTTGGCAGAAAAATCATCAAACAATCAGTATTCGAGAGGGAAATGCATATGCATATGCATATGCATATGCATATGCATATGCATATGCATATGCATATGCATATGTATATGTATATGTATATGTATATGTATATGTATATGTATATGTATATGTATATGTATATGTATA
>SZWC01013919.1:16684-37841 GCA_023375785.1 Penium margaritaceum
CTAAGGGGAGGTGTTGATTCACAGTTTGTTTGGGGGGGCATGGGAAGGTGACGATTGGACATTGGTCAGGTTGGTAGTAAGCAGGGCTTACATGCTCGAGGGAGCAGACACGCGATGCCCTGAGAAAGTGCGAGGGGCTACGAAGTTGGATGCCTTATGGAGTGACATGAGGCGGAAGTCTGAAGTGCGTGCATGCGTCATTATCTTGAATAACACCTCATTATTGTGCTTACTAGCGATTGGTGTATGCAGAAAAGAACCATGCAAAAAGGCGTTGCATGTGCGGAAGCGGTAGACTGACCTAATACTTACCCATCGAAATTCACTTATGGACTGACCGTGCTAGAGAAACACGAGGTGGGAAAGTTGTTTGAGACCTCCATGACAAGACCAAATGATCATGCGCGATCTTCATAGTCCGTGATTGGGTCGAGGAGTGGGCCCTTATGGCTACAATATTCTGACGACGTTGTACGCCTACGGTGTCTAAGAGTGGTTTTTGTGGACGTAAGACGTTCCTAAGTAACGTTGTGGGACACCTACATCAATCACGCCCGCAACATAGTGGGACTATGACGTGTTACCGTACTGATTCTTACTTTCACTCAAATTCTCAATTGGAATTTAGTGGTACTAACTTTCACCCAAAAACAGGCCGTCTTCCATGCTGGGCATGGTCTCCTATCCCCTTTCATAAAATGAGGAGGAGAACTGACTTTCACCCATCGTTTACATCCTTGAGGGCGTACATCGTCGTGTCCCATCTTTTGAGCCCGAACAACAAGCAACTGTCGTGCTGCTACTGAGTCGGTTATGCCAAAAGAAACGAACCTTGCACGCCTATGGGCGTGGTGACCACTTTCGAGGTAATGCATGAGTCATTGAACCGGAATTTCAAGAAGGCATTTCATGGAAACACAAAAGGCTGAATGCATTTGTCCAGCTTGAATTTCAAAGGTGTTCATCCCATGCGGTGGAAAGTTATTTAGGGCACACATGGGCGAATTGAAATAATTATTTTGAGCGAAAGTCAAAGTCAGTACGGTACGATGTACGCCGTGGGAGCACAAAGTCACTATTGAGACCAATGTGGCACAATCTAGGATGCAACAATGGAGGGCGTGGATCTCTTGTTGACAAGATTCACGATGCATGCATTGGTTCTGGTCGCATGCAATACCCATGCAATAAAGGGACGGATCATATGCGAACACATGGCTAGTCTAGTTGGGGACCTATGTTTAGGTATGACGAAAAGGGCGAATCACCTTCACAGTGTGTCCTTGGGTGAGACTTGTAACGTCGCCAATAGCCATTCATGACAAATTCGTGTTCACTACGGTCCACGACAACTAGAACTCCGTATTCCTTCGTCGGGTTGGCTTTTCCTATTGTCGTAGCCCTGTCCCGATGGTTCGAGATGACAAGATTCACAACTGATTTTCCCCTCATCAAATGAGAATGTGGCTTTTTTTTTCACAATGATTCCTTCCTCCAATGGTCTTCTCCGGCTATTGGGAGCGATAGACCAATGGGAAAGTCCTCCTTAAACGATAGGCTCTTAGAATACTAATAGATTAATCGGAGGCAAATTGTATGCTGCATTACAAACACGACGAGTCCACCTCCAACATGACTATTGGGAAAGGAAAATAGTTATTGGCGACTTTAGGATACTTGACACTCGTTCGCGGTTGCACGAAGCTGCATGGTCCCCGGCTGAGGCCTTGAACCGGCACCCCATTCCTACTAGTGACTTATACAGCTCGTCAGATTGCTTGGTTAGTCACAAATGATTCACTATATACGAGAGACTGTGCAAGGGCCCGCTGATGTTAGCAAAACCGCCATGTTGTGGTTGCATTTGGAGTCATTAATCTAGTGATTCCCCGCCAATTGAAACTCCATGAACACCCATAATGCCTACTTGGCATGCCTACGCAAGCATTTGAGAATAATGCCATGAATCGTATTGTGTAATCACAATGAATGCCCACAATCACAACCTTTCAGGTGAATGATCCACACATTCGTCTTTCAAATGCTCCATCCATGAATGCCGGACTTTGAAAGACGAATCAAAGACCAAATGACTTTTCTAGCATTTGCGATTGAATTTATGTCTACCCAAGTCACACGCACTCGCTGCAAACAGATGGACTATGGGCATTTAATGCTTTCTCGTAACACCCGGACGTTAACCCTTGCATGAGCAGAGCACAAACACTGCAGACACCGAGGGTAGTAATCTCATTTCCCAGTGATTCAAACCGACGACCTCATTGGGGGAAAATCAACAAAGACTCACCAATCATCGACAAATCGAGTGGGAGACATGGTAATCCTACAATTACCTGTAGTAACAAAGCTTGGTTTATCGCCTAATGCTGGGTCTCATGCCATCATTTATGGGCTTGAAATATTGACAAAAAATGGGTTGATGGTTGTACCTGCGTAAAGGTTCGTATCTCTTACCGCCCGCATAGTTGGCTCCAACTATTCCCAGCGGCGACTGCACCAATTGACGTTTGCGCCAACGTCGTCACTGCTACAATTGGCATGCCAACGTCGTCACCGCTACAATCCCGCTCTCAGCCGCTCTCAGCCGCTCTCAGCCGCTCTCAGCCGCTACCAACGCTCAACATGACGCTCTCCATGCAGGCCCCCCTTGATACTGCCCGGCTCTCCATGCCATCATGCGACCAACCTGACAAGCTGGCCTGCTCATCGGCCACCTCATCCACCACCTGGAAAAACCAGCGGACAAATCCAACTCGCAACCAATCGGGACAAACGAGCGAGATTCCGGGGTCCCCAGCAACGACCAACCCGCCAGCGCATGGCCTCCTAGCCAAAAGACAGTATCGACTCCAAGACATGAGCCGCAGGAGGCTTCTCAGACCCAACATCATCATCCCTGGACTCGGCGCTCTACTCATGCTCCTTTTCTACTTTTTGAGCATGATCTCACATCAGAGAACCAAGACACACGTCAAGCTGCAACCATCGGCACCATGGACAAGGATGCATACCGGCGGCCGTAGTCATCCGGCTTCTCACATTTCCAGACATCAAGACATGCGAGCTTCTGCTGACTCGCCATGGATCTTTGCAGATGACCTTATCCTACTTCCCTCCAAAGCCGAGAGATATGCCTTCAATTCTCGTATGTCACGACCCATTGAGTTTCTGGACTGCTGCAACCAGGACTTTCACTTCAGAAAAAAGATTGGTAAACAGATCATGTTTGACCTCAAACCGGTGCTCAAAATGAAAGTTCTTTCCAAAAAAGTGGGCAAAAAAGAAAAAAGAAATAAAAGGGCCCAGAAAGGCACAGCACCTTTTTCGCTACACCGACCACGTCCCCCTCGATATTGCCAAACGCCCAAGACTTCCCTATTTTAACCGACACTCTTCTCAGTATTCGCATTCACTTCTGCAATCATGGCGTCCTCTCAGAACCGTGCCTCCGCCACAGGTAAGCCTCCAGAGTCTCGGCAGTCATCACAACGCACTGAGCTTTCAGTCAAGATCTCGTTATCAAACTCCACTTTTGTTAACTCTCCCTTCACACTGTGAAGAGGAACCCGACCAGCCACAATGGCACCCTATCATATACTACCCACGTCACCACAATTCTGGCCTAACCTCTGTATACCATTCCTGGCCATGGACATGCGCCTCTAACATGGAAGGTGTTGAAAAGTCTCTCCGGGCCGTGAATGGCTTCTCCCCAACAACTGAAGTAACGGCCACTTTTGCTGGTAAGCCACGTCATAAACTCCGCAAAAACGGGTCCCTGCGTCCCCGCTCCCAAAAGTCTCCTAAACGCTCCAAGATGGTACTCTCTGACGACGATGAAGAGTCACAAGGTTGGCCTCAACTCGTCACCTTTTTTCACACCAAAAATCTCCCCACCTCAATCTCGTATCTCATGATGGTCCTTGCAGGAAACTCTGCAGCCCAAACTGGCACCTCCTCCCCTCACGGAACGGGTACAACGAACTCACCGTCGGCACTTTTCGACTCCACCTGGTTTTTCCACCCCACCCGGAAACCAACAAGCACCCGCTGCTGGACTTGGCTGGCAAGTTGGAACCCACCCACAACAAGTGAACTCCGGCTCCGCTACCCCCATGAACATCAATCATCCGTCACGTGCAAACGCGGGCCCATCTACCTCCACGGCAGGTACTAGTCGCTCGTCTAAAACACACTTTCCCGTACAGGTCTCTCACCCACTCTTATATAAACCTTTACCTGCATCCCTATCTTTCAACTATGCATCCTATTCTGTGCCAGAAGCTGATGCTTTCTCGGACGGCTCCTTCGCCCGAAGATTTGAACAATCCGATCATGATGATGGCACAGGCCCAGCTGAAGAAACAGAACCTGCTGACTCTGCCCAACCTGAAGAACAAGATGAGGATGATGATGATCTGGAGGCCGCCCTGGCCATGCTGGGAGATCTACCAGAACAAATCGGTGCAACAACCCTTGACGCGTCTCTCTCCATCGATGAAGTGGTAAAAAACCTCAGCCGGAACATTACTCTGATTTCCCCCCAAGAATTTGCTGCACAAGGAGAGAGGATCGCCTTAACTTTTTTGGACAAACTCCAGAAGAAGAACCCCGATTACATCAAAGTCCCCTCAATCAGGAATGCAAAGATCTTTGCCATTGAGCCAACCCCTACTCGTGGCCGCAACACCATGGCGAGATACAACGTTCAATTCGAAGAAACAGATGGTGTTATCCCTGGTTTCGCTGTCGTTATGTCCCCCTTCCTCTTCAGCTCTCCAGGTCTGTCCCCGCTATGCTATAACCTCCTAACTTCATGTGCTCGCAATTTTTCTCATCATCTATCCTGCTCATGTACAGAGTTTGATCGCAAAATTGAGGTGGTTATCACCAAAGTCACCTGCCCGCTATTCGATGCCGAGAAGATCGTTAACCCGGATGAACCAACAGTGGCAATCAAAGGCATGCCAACGGAATTTGGGCTGCCCCAAGTCAACTACACTCTCACTCATGTGCGCCAGGCCGGTAAGATGAAAGCTCCGTTTTTCAAACTCGTGTGCCTCCATCGCTTCATCAGCCCGATGACTGGCATCACGACGAACACTATTCTGGGAAAACCCATTGCCCACCCCGAAGACCCGACCTTCAAGGATGTCATCCCCCGTTTCAAAATCCCTGGGTACAAGAAGCATGAAGTCACCCTCAACATCTCTGGCATTAACTGCCAATACTGCGACAACAACCACCACACATGTTACCACAAGCTATTCCCAGTCACGAGGTCCCACACATTGACCAACCTTCGCTCTATCATTGCAGTCCACCGTGCTTGTGGTACGACTAAACCCCTTATCCCAGTCAAACTTCAGGCGTCTTCCATATCTAACAATTCCTGTCTGTTTCCTCACAGAACGCCAGATTGGTCTGACCCACTACTCCATAGTGTGGCGCGGAGACCACGGTTTCCTGTTCTCCAACGCGGGGAAGTTTGTAGAGTTCCATATCTTCAACTATCTGGCATGTGGCACCTACCATGGACGCTCTTTGGACGAACTGCACGCACATTCCGGCACAGCTACGCACAAGGCAGCCCGCAGAGCCTACAAGAAAAACCCCTCGCAGGACAAACTCCATGTCAATGTCAATGCAGACGTAGAAACCCTGAGACAGAAGTTCGGCTTCTGACTGAACAACCAGGTCTGCCAAACATACAACTCACATCCCACACATACCGCTCCCATTGGTCATCGTCTAATATCACATTTCTTTGTGGCAGGTTCTCTCAGGCTACAGTCAGTCGCAATTGCTCGGCCCAGTCCCATTCCGCTCTATCACGATACCTGTTTCCCAAGTCTCTTTTCTCTGACCTTTCAAGGAAGACCAGCTCTGGCTACCCCTTTCCCAAGACAGCATTCCGCATTTGTATTTTCAATCTATGCAGTCTAGCTAGCAATGTATGCTCTTTCCTTTGTCCAGTAATAATCAAGAGAGATCCTCTCTTTTCCTATCCATCTATTAGAACAAATGCAACTAGTCCTATAATACCCTTTCTTCTTCAAGATGTCATCCCTCAATCCCCCTCTCATAATGCCTGTCCTGAACCTAACTTCCCTACAGCCAACACTCACCTTCCAACCAACAACTGGCACTCACTTCATAACTTACGCCGACACATCAGATTGCATCCTCACAACAAAAAAACCTCCCGTACAACTCTTTTCCCCACAGCACTCTGGGGTCCTGCTAGCAAGTATTCAAGATACTCCTCCCGAGATGCAATCCAGATTAACCATGTATCTACACCAACACAAATCCATTCGAAACACATGAAATCGTACACCTTGCATAGATCTCCCACACTGTCAATCCAATCGCCTGCAGCAGAAGCAAAGCTTCCCAACAAACACCTCAGGTTGAATCAATTCAACACCTGGATCCCAATGCTTGTTTCAACACACAAGTTACCCCCAACTATACGTGACTTAGTAACACCCCACAATGAGGATACACAATCTGTTTATAAACCAACCAGAAGACTATTCAGATTTCACAAACAAAAAGCAATGGACCCCTTTTACATTCTATGGCAACTCCCATTCATCCTTTACGTGGAAGCTCCTCATCGTCTCTTTCTTACAGTCAAAGACATTCTTTCCACGCGTTTCTCCTCCACTTACAGTGACAAATACACATTCAACAGTGATGAATCTCACAGATCATCAGAAACTCCTCCGTCACAACCAGAGTACATGCACATTCTCTTTCCTCTGCTTTTCACAACAAAAGCCATGAAGAAAAACAAAATCTCCACAAGATGGACAGTTTTAAAACACACAACCTCATGTTCTCCCAAAAAATACAATCTCAAGCAGGTTCCAGACCACGAGACTACCCCAAAATCATCTGATATCCACACATCAGCCTCAGCTCAAGATCACACCCCCCCTGTACGCGACACTATCAATACCTCTTCTATTTGTGCAGACAGGAATTACACTCCGTCAACTGACACGCCCTACGTAATCAACTTACTCACTCTCACATCAATTTACCAATCACATTCAAATGCAACTAAAAGACACTCCTACTCACTAGATCGTACCTTACAATGTTTTATATTACTGAGCATGACAAATACGCTCTACTGTCCATATCCCTCCACCCCTGATAGCATCCATCCAGTTTCATATGACCACAACTCGGAGGTAGGTCAGAAACTACCTACAACAAAATCAGCTACCATACAGAAGCCCACACATTTAACATCAACGGGAGAGAAGTGCTCTAACATACAACACGATACAAATACTGCCCCTTGCCCCGCACAATGCCCCATCCAAAAATCCACTTTCACGAATGCAAACACCCATAAGTATCATACACAAAACAAAAGTAGAGACCCCCATTCAACATCACCAATTCATATAGACCCCAACCACACACATGGTCAAACACCAGTCAACACACTCGGCGACGGCAAGGTTGATCTTTACTCGGAATACACGTCCCGGGCAGAACCATCAGTGAATCTACTCTACAGCATCTGCTCCAGAACTTCCCTCCAAGCTCAATGGCCACACCTTTGCTCCTCCCACACTGAAGATAAAACAAGACAAAGTGGAACCGATGGCTACACACCTCCTTCTACCGCCCCCCTGCATACATCCCCCCCCTGCAGGTCCAGCTTTGCAACCGTCATCCTCGGGCCCGAGCAAAACAACGACGCAGGGTCAATCCAAACGAAAGTCAAATAACATTTCAGACCACCGCTCCTCGAGCAAAAAACCAAAAAAGCCACATACGACACCCAACACTACGGAAAAAAGGAAAACTGATGGACCTGCCACACAGGAATCATCCAACAAGAAAACCAAACCGACCTCAAATCTCCAAAACACCCATCTATCCATCTCTTGTCTCAACGTAAACGGTCTCACAAAAACAGCTAAACTACCCTTTCTCAAAACCTACCTCGCAACAAACACACCCACTATATGTGCACTCATAGATACCCATCTTGACACTACAGAGAAATACTCCAAATTACAAAGTTCGGTTGGAAAGGAACTCAAATACACCCTCTCCGAATCAACCCGAACAGGAGGACTCTGCCTCACATACACCAAAAACTCTGATATTTCCCATAAAAAATCAACGGTTACAAACCACGACAGAATTCTACAAGAAACGTTCGAAGCAAACAATCAATCAATTACGATCACAGCCATCTACGCCCCCCCACAACTAAAAAACCGCAAACAATTCTGGAAAGCCCTTGACTCCTTTTTAACAGAGAAAAAAACTGACATCCTTGTAGGTGATTTTAACACCACTTGTGTGCAGTTCGACCGCAACCCTCAGGAACTGTCCAAAGATAGCCTCCTCCTCAATAACCTACTTACAGAACACAATCTGCAAGATATTTTCAGAACCTTTCAACCAACACAAGCTTTCTTCACCTTCCACTCGTCTGCCCACAAATCATCATCTCGAATTGACCACATTCACCACTCTAAATCCCTAAACCACCAAATACAAAACCTTACTCACTCTTCCCTCCCCTCACAACTCACAGACCACCTAGCAGCACCAACAATCACCCTCAAAATGAATATGCTAAACGCCAGAGGAAAAGGACTTTGGAAGCTAAACACATCACTTCTCCAAAAACCTCATGGAACCAAACTCCTCCAAACCCTCAAACACCATCTTTGGTCAAGTTACAAACAGATCATCCAAAAGGCCTTCAAAAGATATAGTGTCAAAGAACATAAACGACGACACAAAACCATTATTGACCTTAACAACAAAATCCAAATCCTACAACAACAAAAATGCCTATTACCCAATAACCACCTGATCCAGTCCACGCTAGACAAACACGAAAAACAACTGAGCAAATACGTACTTGCCGAACACCAACACAAACATCGGATAGCACAACTGAAATACATCGATGGCCTTGAACAAGCTTCCTCCTTCCTATCCAGTCACATTCGTGCCAGGAAAACTGCCACAACAATCTCGGCGCTCAAAGACCAAACAGGTCATGTTACAACGGATCCACCCTCGATCGCCGCAATCATCATGGAGTTTTACACAAACCTCTTCAAACAACCAACAACATCGGACAACAGGCCTTTCATGCCGCCTCTTAAGAAGATTCCAAACCACCTCATTGATGCTCTAGCAAGTCCACTCACCATTGAAGAAATCACAATAAGCATCTCACAGATGGCTAAAAACAAAGCACCCGGTCCTGACGGCATTCCGGCTGAATTCTATCAAGCTAACCCTACCAACATCGCTGAAAACCTTCTGGTCGTTTTTCAAGCCTTTCTGGAAAACCCAGACCAGCACATTTATTTCACTGACTCAGTAACTTGTCTACTCTTCAAAAAGGGTGACCCTACAGACATCCGTAACTACAGACCCATTTCTCTGCTAAACACGGACTACAAAATACTAGCTAAAACCCTAGCCAACAGGCTAACTTCAGTACTACCTCATGTTATAAATACTAACCAGACAGGCTTCGTTCAAGGAAGAAGTATCAAACACATACTATCAACCATCCTCGATCTACAACACTGGGCTACTGCAACAAAATCAAACCTCACTTTCCTTCTTGCAGATTTCGAGAAAGCATATGACACCCTACTGAGACCCCACCTCTACAGAACAATGGAAGACATGGGTTTCCCTCCAGCATACACCTGTTGGATTCAAGCCACACTGAACCACACAAGAACCAGCTTCCTCCTCAATGGACATCTCTCCCCACAAATTAGAACCGAAACTGGTGTCCGACAAGGATGCCCCATTGCACCGTTACTCTTCATCATTGCAATGGAACCACTAAACCAATACTTTGCAAACTGCATTGACAGACCTATTCCAGACTTCGAACAATGCCCTTCCTTCGGTGCATATGCGGATGACACCACCGTCATGATAAAAGACTGCCACAACCTAGACAAGGCAGAACAAATACTAGACATCAGGAAAGATTTAACTGGCCTCAAAGCAAATGCAGGAAAAACACTACTTTTTCCAGCCGGACCCCACACAAGTCCACCACCTTCCGCCATCTACTCGGAATCGAGTGACCCACAACGGATCCTGGGCATAAACCTAGACCATGATGTCTACAATGGCTCGATGTGGCGCACAGTCACCCAAAAAATCAGAGAAGCCGCCATTCGCTGGCGCAACTTCCATTTCAGCCTACCCACAAAATTAGTCATCATCCGGACATACCTAATCCCAAAATTCCTTTACCACTCAGGAATATCGCCCCCCTCCTCTGACACTCTTGTACAAATCCAAACAATCATACTCAACTTCCTATCAGCATCAAAACAAGATGGTAGACTCCGCTTTATTAACAAAAACGTAGCTATCAATCATCCAGACAACGGAGGCCTCGGAGTTTTGTGGCCTACCGTTCTAGTACAGGCACAAATGGCCCAACGAGCCTACGACTACCTGATGCCGGCCCATCATACTTGGAAATGGGTGGCAAGCAACACTAAATGCTTCTTCACGAAAGGTCATTTCTTCCTCTCTCACCAAGACATCCTCAAGTTCAAAAACAATCTATGCCCACGATGGACAAACATACTCAAACATTTTCTTGCGTCTCAGCCAACAATGAACCCCCCCGCTTTACTTCGTCAAGAGCTTCTCGAGGAATATGTAGCCTTTAACCGATTCCTCCTCAAGCCAAACGGCAAGCCTTTTGGTCTAGACAAACGAGAGCATTACTTACTGGAGAAGGAAGTACAACTTAAGCACATATTCCACGAAATTTTCAACAATGAAGACCTTACAAAAATAGCTCTAACTAAATGCGGGACAACAGTACAGAACGTAAACGTCATAAAAAGGGTGGTCAAGCAAATCCCCTCAGAATGGCTGGACATCATCCTCTGCAAAAGGGAAGATAACTCAATACAACATGGCTTCTAGTGCATGACATCTTACACTTCCACGCTTCCAGAATTGATATACAAACTCCAACCCCAAGACGAAGGCTATCTGGCAATAGCACACTCGGTCAGTCCTACCCTCGACATCAAACCAACAAACCTACCTGTCACACCCATTCACGATCTCAGCATTTGGACACCAGTCCACACACAAAACAACACTTTCATCGGGTGCTACAACAACACAACCATTCCCTCCTGGAGACTATCTCCCTCAAAAAAACCTAAACTATCCGAAATCTATAATGCACTAATCAAAAGCCATCTCAAAGAGGTTACATATCAAGACAAATGGATAGATGACGGCTCACCCCCCTTCCCTAAATCTGCCCTTAAGTCTTTACTTCATCTCCCCACTATAACCACGAAACAAAAAGACACTATTGCTAAAATTGTCCTACGAAGCATTCAAGTCAGAATTCGAATGCGCTTCTTCCCACCAACTTTCAAATTTCTGTGCCCCTTATGCTCCTTAATCGAAGAAACGATCACACACGCCTTTGAACTATGCCCAAAAATCTGCCAAATCTCACGCAAACTCCAAGAGAGTTACTCGCTAATCTGCGAACGCACTTCCACCACCAACTTCATCTTTCATGAACACCACCCACTTTTCCACTGGTGGCAGACTCTTCAAGCGATAACGTTCAGAGAAATCTGGTCATACCGGTGTCGAATCTCGCTCAAAGAGAAAAAAGGCCTTAGAAACCCCACCACTCTACTGGCCAACTCAATCACCAAATTGTTTGAAGAACAACTAAACCTCCATCTACTCCGTCTACACCACAAAAAGGACAACAAGGCAACCGACATTATGATACACCAGCTCACACAACAATCACACGTCTGTAATATTGACAAAAAATTAGACCCTCCTTACCTCGCAATCCACCCAATGCTGGAAAAAATCTGGCACAACAAAAGTATCATTTCGGGGGGACGGGTACTTCAGGACTTAGTGTAAAAACTGGTTATGATCCCCCAAGCCATAGGGTTACGACCCATGGCAAAGGTACCCTTAGGGGTGAGGGTTGGTGGGTGAGACTCCCACATAACCCACGGAGGTTTTTCATCCACCGTGGGTACCTAAACTGGTGTGCGCTGACACATAAGGCACAGTCTTTTGACTGAAAGCCTTCGCCAGAGGATTTCCTGCGGAACCCCAAGGGTGCAGCATAGGTTCCCTCACCTCTAAGGCTGTCTAAGCCACACACCAAAAAAAAAAGTCACCGCTACAATTGGGTCGCAAAACCGAAAATGACCGTGCTGCTAATGGACTTGTGCGGCTGAGTAGCGTGAGGGCTCATTGCACTTGGCCGACAGTGCACGTTACTGTCCATCAGCCCCCATCCATCAAAAGGCTTGATGTGGAGGTCATGGGGTGACATCATCATCGTACAAGATTGACTATTTATGTTAAAACTACCTGCTCTCGGATCACATAACACCTACCTTTTCGGCAGAACGGCGAATGTTGTAGAAAATATGTAAGCTTTTACCCGTCAGCGAAGGCCAATGTCGAGACCATGATGGTCGGCCAATCGCGTCAGATACACAATCCGATCGACATTTATTGTTCTCGCGCATACTTTTAATCCCCATTTGATGGCATGAGACCCCGGCCTAAGGCGAGGGCCCGGGTCTCACCTCATCAGTGATGGCATTGAAAGTTGGAGTACGAAACTGGGCTAATGGCCGTTAGTTCGAACGTGGCGGTTTGCGTTCCCTACCGTCCGACAGCTGGCTCCATCGTCTTCCTAACAACTATGCCGCCAATCGCCCTTCGCTCCAGCATCCTTACCACTTCATCCGGGTCACGGAAGCTGAACGATGGATGGGGTATGACCGCGACCGCTGATGGACGCGTGTGTGACCATGAAGTGCAGGTGGACGTTAGCGCACATGATGACCCATCACCACCCCATCAGCCAAAAACTTGATGGCCAGGTGATGGGCGTGCGTCATCATCGTGTGAGATCGGAAATTTCATTAAATCTACCCGGCATCTCCCCAGATGACACCTACCCTTTTCGCAAGGTAGCAAAAGTTGTGTTACCAAACTACCTCTTTTTAGAATTTCAGTCAACTTGCAGCGGGAAACTGGAGAAATTTTTAACCCATCAACAAGGGTTGATGAAGTGACTGTGGGCTTGAACTGACGCCATGTTATTGCTAGTGATTCAGAAAAAACTTGGCGGGTTGCCAAGTGACGAGTAGTTGCGATCGATACTGCGAGCTCTCAACCAAGTGCGCGAATCCGCCATTCCATGGCTGCATTCGGCGGTGATTATCTACTCATAAACTGCCGATTAACTCGTCGTCAAAACCCCAAAAATCCTAAGTAGCCTGCCTCCACAAATGTTGGAGAATCTTTGCGTGAATCAAAGTGAACTATCACAACGAATGCCTAGAATCAAGAGGTATTCTAGAATGTTTTGTGTTTGTTGTGGACAAAAAAACAAAATCTAATGGATGGTCCATGAGCACCTATGCAGGAGAAGAATTTGGCTGAATAATTCAGCGTGAAAAACGTCTAGGGCGGAGTGACTACATACCCCAAGTTTCGCACAATAAGCCCCATCCGCCCCTTCGTCGGCACGATAAGCCCCATTCGCCCCTTCGCCAAACCGATAAGCCTGATCCGCCCCTCCGTCGGGACGATAAGCCTGATCCGCCCCTCCGCCAGCACGATAAGCCTCATTCGCCCCTCCGCCAGCACGATAAGCCTCATTCGCCCCTACTCATGAACAATAAGCCCCATGTACCCCTCGAAATTGTCGAAGTCGTCATGTGACTGCATATGGTTCATTTTTCTGCAGGAGAAGGGTGTCCTGGTATTATTTTTTCACTTTTCCAACAATTTGTGGCTCAATTTTTACAACCACGCCGCATGCTTGTACTCGATACTTGTACATGAGTATAAAGTCGACATCGAAAATGTTCCGGTGCTCGACAATCTGCGGTTCAATGTCCTTTATGCGTTCGATAACTGGGGGTATCCTTTCTTTGTAAAAACAATTCGAGGACTCAAAGTTTCCGTCAAACCCCAGACCGCAAGTTTGCATGGCCGTCTCACCAGCACATGCAATGTCCTCGTAACATCGAAACACTCCCTGCAAATACTCGGCCCTCAGCTGGCATGGTTCATGCACCGGCATCCGAACGTCATGCCACGCCTAACAGCTGTATGACCAGCGCAACAAGCGATAAGCGGGCCACTTACATTGTGCCGTTGGACCAGTCGACAGCTGTCCGCCTTGCAACTTCCGCGGCACGCCATGACGAGCTGCTAATGACATGTCGCTGTCACATCTTTCAACCGCCGGTGGCTATGGGCATGCCGTAGGGTACCCAAAACCATGGTGTATGCCGACTTGCAGGCGGAAAGTGGATGACATGCACGACAATCACAGAGTACGTGCATGAAGAGGGGTATCGGCGGACAGTACCCTCATCCTACGTGTACACCTATCCTCGGATTGTCTGCCACTTGCACCACACGTTGCGGCAGGGTACCTGTGGAGTTTCATCCGTTGTCATTCAGTGTTACGTCGTCGTCGTTGACGCCGTCATTGCTCCCTCTAGCGATGTTGCTTCTGCTGCCGCATCCTTCGTGAACCCGGAATGGTGGACGACCAACTCGTCGAGGACGCCGGTAAGCCTAATGAGGAGGGTAGATGAGATAAATAGGAAGATGTTTTGTGGACGAAATACCCACCGTTTTGGATGGCTTCCTAAGAACACGTTTGGCTCGTTTCCACGCAACCAAGTCCTGACGAGAACGCTGTTCGGTCTGCTGACGGACCTGCACCGCGGTGGTACCCCGATAACCCTCCGCCGAACAACCCATCAGGCGCATTTGAAGATGTTATGTTTTGGTTGACTCGAGATTGGAACGATGACTGGTGGTCCCGGTGGTTGGACGAGTGGGACGCCCTCCCACAGAACCAACTCCCGGATGAACCACCACGTGCTCCCAGGTCCCCCGATGTCCGGGAAGCCGGACCGGTTAGGTTAAGCATGGGCCGCCGTCGCGTGCTGTCCGTACCACATGCCCACCTCGGTAATGCTCACTTTGTTCCCAGAATGCATCCTGTGCCTGTTTTATTTAAGGAAGACGGAGACAGTGCATGGAAATACAGGAGCCGCTTCCTAGTTTTGCATGTACTCCATTCTAAACCCGTGTTCTCTCATGTCATTTTATGCGATGTTGTCATGGACAGGTGATTCGGACAACGAACCATGTCACAGCCTGAAGAAGCAAAAGGGGATGCCGAAGGAGCCGGCGGAGGGCATGTTGTTTGACAACATGGACGCAGTCCAGGCGTTTGTGGAGGACTACGCGGTTGACAACCGCTTCGGGCTTAAGTGGGTGCGTAGTGAGCCCGCCATTTTCCACGTGACATGTGCCGAAGCGAAGAATAAGGGTTGTACCTGGCTCCTGCGCGCACGTGTGACAAGCAAGTTTGGTGCCGTGACAGTGTCAAACTACGCCGAAGGACACAAGTGTGTCCCCAAGATTGGCCGCAGCAATCTGGCCCGCCAAAAGGGGTGGGTGGCCCACAAAATAGGCAAAGCACTGCAGCGCGACCCCACTGCGTCTACAGCCACCCTGCGACAGGTACTCCACGAGAGGACGAGCATCAACATCTCCAACAACACACTCTACCGCGTGAAGTCACAGGCCCAGGAAAATTTGATGGACAAGAAAACCGACACGTGGAGTCTGTTTCCATCGTACATCGACGAGGTACGTTCAACATGTCCGCTTCAAATGTTGGACACAACTATGTTCACCCAACCTTGAATTCCATTGACTTGTGTAAATCCATTTCGTGCATGCAGCTGAGACGAGTTGACCCCAGAACCCACGCGCTCGCGCACAAGGACAAGGATGGTGCTTTCCCGTGGGACATCGTCACTCCAGGGGCTGCCAGGATCGCTTTCTAGCACAGTCGCCGCATCTTGACCATGGATACCACGTTTCTGAAAAACGGGCATAAGCAAAATCTGTTGCTTGCCCAATTTTTTTACGCCAATGACCACGGAGTGCCCAGGGCGTGGGCACTGGCACCGTAAGAGGACGAGAAGAGTTGGAACTTTTTTTTGCGCATAGGTTGCCCTCTCGTATCCCACAGCTGCTCTACCTGGGACATGCATCATCACAGACAGAGATTAGGGCCTGTAGAAAGCGGTGAAGAAGTACTTAGGTGGTACTACACACACGTTCTGCGCATGGCACTTGCGCGAGAACGTCCGCATTGCCTATGGGAAGAAAACCGCACACTGGGCATGGAAGTGTGCGCATGCGCTCAACGTTGACCAGTGGCAAAAGGCAACCACCCACCTGCGGCAAGTGAGTGCATCTGCCTACGCATATCTGTTTGGCAGGCCAGGCGGGGATGGGTCTATGGTTGGGGGTGTACCTCTGGAGACGTGGACACGTCTCCACTGCCGCCTTGGTAGGGGAGGTCACACCACCTCCAACGGTGTAGAGAGATGGAACGCACGCATCGCTGCGCACCGCAAGATGTATCCATACAACTTCTTTGTGAGCATCCTGCCCTGTGTGCAGCGCATGTTTTGTGCTCGGCGTGCCCAGGCGGAAGCTGTGCAGACGTCCTTGGCCCCTGTCCAAGCCGACCAACTACTCAACTGCCTTGCCATGGCCTGTGAGTACAATGTGATTGAGGAGGGCCCAAACACAACAACTGTGGATGGACCAACCAACAGTCCCCGACAGGTAGAACTGCTGGAGAAGAATTGCAGCTGCGGCAGGTGGAAGGAGTTCGGAATGCCATGTCATCATGCTTACGCTTTCCAGCTCGTGAAGCGCATCAACGCAGAGAACCTTGTCGACCCTGGACTCATGCGCATGGCGTTTCGACGTGCATACAACAACCCCATCACATCGCTTGTGGTGAAGAACATTGTGTGCGTCGAACCGCAGTGGCTGCAACCGGGACCAAGGCGTGGGAAGGGACGCCCACGCAGCGCAAGGAAAGATCGTGAGATGATGCGGATGAAAAACTTGATTTGCCCACGGTGTGGGCAAAAAGGCCACACCAAGACACGTTGCAAAAACCCGCCTGCACCAAGTCCTGCACACGCCGCAGCAAGGGGATACAATGGACGTCTAGAGACTGCTGCTGCACAGGCAGCAGCAGCCTTGGAGGCACGTGTAAATGCCTCAACAACTGTGGGTGCTCCACTTGATGAGTATGCCAGTGGTGACGTGGAGTACGATCCCGAGGCTTCGCCCCGGGACGAAGTGGATGATGATGATGTTGGTGCTGAAAGTGATGACTCTGGTGCATATTCCCCTCCTCTTGATGGTGATGGTGAGACGGTGACGCAGGATGAGCACACCCAGTAGTTGGATGAGGAGGAGAGAGAGTGGCAGGAGATGTACGAGGAGGAGCCAGAGGAGGAGGAGTGAGGTACGTACATGTTGTGTTTGTCGTCATGCCCTGTAATTCAAATTTTCAAGCAACTCTCATCGGTTTACATGTGTTTCTTATGACTAAAACTTTCTTGTGTTCATGTGCAGGATGAAGTTTTCTGGACTATGGAGATTGAGAACACCATAGTGAGGGGCGACTCCGAGTTCACCCGGAGAGGGGGGTTTCGGGTTAGGCAGAAGGTCAGAGTTAGGCTTAGACACAGTACTTTATTGCCCGTGGGGAGGGGGGCCAGTAGTGTGTATGTTCCGAGAAGCAGACATGGCTACCAAGATTCATACACTAAGGCCGACGTCTTCTACGATGCTGAGCACTGTTAGCCATGGGAGCAGATGTGTCCTGTCTGTGACATTGTTCATTTTCTCTGTGGATTGAGTCGTGAACTCTTCGAGGAAGTTACGTACCCCACGTTCACTGTGTATGGTGTTTAGTGTATGGCATTTCCTTAATTGATTGTGCTCAATCCATGTCCCTTGTGCAAAGTTGGTCTTTTCTCGTGCCTAGTTCGTTCCTGAGTAGTGCCAGAAGTAGGTGAAGTGTACATCTAAGTTTTCATAAGGTAATGCTTCTAATGTAAACACTGTTCATAGTGTTCAACTGACTGCTTCTTTTCCAATATGATAAGAAAAGGCCGCAATTCATGTCATTCTTTCATAAGGAAAGCCTTCATGTACCACAAACAAACACAAGACATGACACTGTCTATTATAGGCTGCACAATCACCACATGGGAAGTAAGTACATGATATATTCATGGAGGAAGAAATGGTTTCATTGGTAGAATGTACATCAATTGTACTGCTGAGGTTGCCACGTTGCTACACAACCTTACGATAAATTGCTGTAGAGGTGACATTTCATTTATGATGTTGCATACTATGATAACAATAAGGTGGGCATATCCACGATGAAAGTTGAAGGTACTTGACCCCACAATGTCCAGTATAACGGTGTAATAGTGCGTATATAGTGTCCTCATTTGACTGCTACATTGGTGTTTAATGCTTCCAGAAACAGTCTACTATAGAGGACATTCTGTCACTTTCATACACACTATTAATGAAGATAAGGATAGTAGCTTGTTCATTTTCATGGACAGACTTTGTTGTACGATGCCCTGCTTATAGTTATGAACTTCAGTAAAGACATCAGTTAAAGGATGACGTTAATCACATCCGCGAACATGGAAGTGGCCAGACCGAGATCCATGGCGCCCAATTGGGTTGAACGAACAACGGGCGAGCATGAGGTGCTTTCATGCCCAACTGCCAACACATGGTGTATGGGTCCTCGGGTGTATTTGGGTTGATGATGTCCCATGCGCGCTTTATCTTTGCCCACTCCGCCACCGCAATTCCGTGATCCACGGGCGGGGGGGGGGATCATTACGGTTCCCCAAGGATCGTACACCGGTTCAGGACGGCCACCCCAGCCCTGCAACGGTGGCAGAGGACACGTATCTCGAACATTGGACATGTCGCAAGAGGGTTTACTCATTGTACTCTTGAGTACGCGAGAAGGTAGTAGTCGAATGCAATGAAACCAGCTATGTATGCATAGCATTCTTTTAGGTTTGACCTCGCGAATGTCACGACTATGGGTAGTGTATTTGAAAAGCATCAATCGTCATGTGTGGCTGACCGCACACCGAAGCAGGGAGGGGTAGATGCCACAACGATCACATGCCGAGCTTGTACGTAGGCCCAAGCACGTCCGTTCGGTAGCAGGTGTCTATGGTAAGGTTCCGTTCCGCTTATAGTCTTGCGTGACTTCACAAACCTTGGGTACATTAGGCTTATTTTCTGTGATTTTCAAAGGTTTTACATCGAAACCCGCTCGAGGGGTATGTGGGGCATATTGTTCATGGGTAGGGGTGAATGAGGCTTATCGTGCTCGCGGAGGGGCGGATCAGGCTTATTGTTCCGACAGAGGGGCGAATCAGGCTTATCGCTCCGACGGAGGGGCAAATGGGGCTTATCGTTCCGACTGAGGGGCGGATGAGGCTTACTGTTTAGACGGAGGGGTGGATGAGGGTGAAGGGTGACAAAACATGGGGTAATCGGCATTTTCACCGAAACGTCTATGCAACTCGTGTTGACGCATTGGATCTTCCGCTTGCGATGTTGTCCTGCTAAATGAGGATGACAACCACCAATTATGTGGAGTCCAAACCCCGCGACATCCGAGGGTCCTGGTTGATTTCACCGCTAATACGTACAGGTGACCTCCATGGCGGGGAATCAACGATGAATCATCATTTATTGATACATCGAGCAAGAAGCGGTCAAAACCCTAGAATCAGTACGTGACATGTGGAAGCACATGACATGTGGAAGCACATGACATGTGGAATTTTTTCCACATGTCATGTGCTTCCACATGTCACAAATGGAATGTAAGTAATTTCACAAAAACATACCCCTATTGTGTGGCACCATAATAATGTATTAAATAGTCTTGTACGATAACGTACAAGGAAAATATTCCCCTCGCAAGCTTCTCGAGGAAGTGTGGATAATGGAATTCTAATCAATACAGGGACACTCTTGGATGTGCTTGAGGAGCATTGATTCAACACAAGTGTTGGAAATACTAACAAGGAACATGTTTAGAAAAAGGTTATTTCATGTGCCAAGAATTTGAAAGTTTATAGTCTCTGTGGAAAAAAGTGACATTTTTGTGTGCACATGTGAAATGTGACATTTTTGTGTGCCCTTTCAGAAACCATGCTATTTCTGCGTTTTCGGAAAAAAGGAGAGAGGAGCGAAAGGTTGACCAAGGCATGTTCAAGCGAGCGACAAAGAGTAGGACTCGCAGTTCGGGTCCTGTTTTGTCCTGTGAGAATGTTTAAGTGCTAACCTCTATCTTCGCAAAAGGATCAGTTGTCTACTTTTTACAGTGAGAGAAAGAACAAAAAGTGACCAATATTAGAAAAATGTACGTCGATGAATGTAATGCTGATGTGGCGCAACCACATCGAACGTGACATTTTTGTGTGCCCCTCCGGAAAGTGACACGATCGTTTTGTGACATTTCTGTGTGCCCCTCCGAAAATGTGACATTTTTGCGTGCCCCTCCGAAAAAGTGACATTTTTGCGTACCCCGCAGAAAAAGTGACATTTTTGTGTGCCCCGCAGAAAAAGTGACATTTTTGCGTGCCCCGACAGAAAAGTGACATTTTTGCGTGCCCTTTTCAAAACCCTGCTATTATTGCGTTTTCCTCGTCACTAAGCGACCGAGCCACCCTGCGAGCGGCCGAGCAGGAGCGACATCAGAGGCAGCAGCAGCGGCATTTGCAACGGTAGCAGCAGCAGCGGCAGTAGCAGCAGCAAAAGCAGGACACAGCTTGAGCAGCAGCAGTGGCAGCAGCTGGTCGTGCTACAATTCTCCCGCAAGGGATGGCGCACGTCGCTGGTGGAGCGGTTCCTCAGAGCCGCTCCTTCCGCGATGCCGCAGCGAAGCTCCGTGAGGTGAGCCGCTAAGTTGGCCCTCCATCTGGCTTGTCCTCTCTCCTACCCCCCCTCCTGCCCCCCTTCTGCCACCCCTCCTACTCCGTCTCCTGCTCCCCCTCCTCCCCGTCCTCACCTGCTCCAGCTTCCCCTCCTGTCTTCCCTCGTGCCCCTCTCTCCTACTTCCCCTCCCGCCCTCCCTCCTATTACTCTTCCTGCACCCTTTCCCGTCCCT
>SZWC01013920.1:848-19641 GCA_023375785.1 Penium margaritaceum
AGATATAGATATAGATATAGATATAGATATAGATATATATATCGATATAGATATAGAAAAAGATATAGATATAGATATAGATATAGATGTAGATATAGAGAAAGATATAGATATAGATTTATATATAAATATAGATATGCATATAGATATAGATATAGATATAGATATAGATATAGATATAGATATAGATATAGATATAGATATAGATANGATATAGATATAGATATAGATATAGATATAGATATAGATATAGATATAGATATAGATATAGATATAGATGTAGATATAAATATAGATATAGATATAGATATAGATATAGATATAGATATAGATATAGATATAGATATAGATATAGATATAGATATAGATATAGATATAGATATAGATATAGATATAGATATAGATGTAGATGTAGATATAGATATAGATATAGATATAGATATAGATATAGATATAGATATAGATAGAAATATAGATATAGATATAGATAGAGATATAAATAAAAATATAGATATAGATATTGAAATAGATATAGATATAGATATAGATATAGATAGAGATGTAGATGTAGTTATACAAATGGATGTAGATATATATATATTAAGATATAGTTATAGATATAGCTCTTCAGTGCTTTTATGAATTTCAATGCTGATGGTTTTGCTTAGATTTACCCATGAGTGATTGTTTCCATAGGGTGTTTTATAAGGATAAGCTTAGGCTGGAACAAAAAACTACTATAAGTGAAATTTCAAGATCCATAATATCTACTGACTTGTATCCTCTTCATGGCAGATTCCATTCATCATTCTGATTTTCATGCCTATTTCTGGATAGGGTTGAAGATTTTAATTTTAAAACTAAACAAAATGGCAAGTATTTTGATTTTTTATTTAATGGGATTCCATGATGTCGTTGAATTCATTTTATTGATGATGTGATTACTGTGCATATGTTTTATGAAGAAACGTTGTAATTTTAAAGGGGTTGGGAAATGAAAATGTTTCTAATTTTCACTGGCACATGATATACTCTAATAGACTTTTTCAGGTTGACTGTCACACTTCCAACTTGCTTTGTGACTCTTACATAATGGAATTATTCACTATCTTGTACATAACGTCCTCGTGTAAACTCACTTTAGGCAGTCTGTATGAGGAGTTCCTTTTGCAAACTGTGTAAGCATGAATAAACATTTAAGTAGAACCACACTGCTAAGTATGACCCCAGGCTTGCTTAACTCACGAAGCATGGTGACCTGTTATATCTCAAATACGAATGTGATTCTAAAAGTTATAAAAACAATTCCTTACACTTCAACATAATTAGGGCCCAAAGGATGAAGCTAAAACCACTTGTTCTAATCTTTTACGTTTTTGATAAGCTTGAATGTGGACATAAATTTGAACATAAAGGGCACAGGCATAATTCTAAATATTGAGCTGCTAGATTTGAACTCTTTTATAATTAAGAAGTGTTGTGAAGTCAAGGCTGCTCGAGATGTAGAACGAAAGTGTAACATCGGTTGTGTTAGAAAGTACCACCTGGAGAAGAGGTACTGTTGAAGGTGGCCTACTGTTAAAGCCATTTGTAGATGTGGAGAAAGGGTACCATCAGAGGTGAAACTACACTTTGATGATAGACAAAGAGCTAGGATGCTTAAGGCCACACCAAGAAATATGCTTGTATGTCAGGTTTGAACACGGATCTAGAAGACAGAAAATGCTTAAAAAATGGCCACTCCAGAATACGATGAATTTCCATAGAAAAGGTTTTTGTGCTCCGTAAATTGATCAATTGTTTTGAAACCGGAAATAATCATCACTTTCAGCTTCATATTAGAGAAGGATAGTGAGGGAAGCGATCATAGTTTAAATTTGTATGCATGACATGGAAATGAAAAACTATGGTTCATTAATCATCTCCATAGTTAGCATGCCTTTTCTTGTTTGCAAGAAATACTTTACTATCAAATCAGCTTCACTCTCATCATTGCGAGGGTTTATCCATGGAGATAATTGTTATGAAGGATCTCGATGAAATGGTAGCAGTAATTTAAGAAGTTGGAATAAGATTTCCAAAGTAAGTCTTAATCATTACCCAAACTGACCAGCACTCATTTGTTACAAGGCTGGTTATTTTCAACAATATCCATACCTTGTCTTGCCATTTTTGCCAAAATCAATCAGTTGAAAAAAATCCTTTTGTTTATTGCAAGAAGGATCATCTGCGGAAGTAGACGATAATTCTTATGTGGAGTGTCAACAAGTTTCACCAGTACATTGTTTCTTTTTTCTTTCAAAGGGTTCATTATTTAAAAAAAAAGTTAATATGAAGAATACTATTATGAAAGCATGTAGATTTTTGACGTGAAATTCACTGATTTAAAATATTCAAAAAACATATTTACATAATGATTGAAATATAACTAGAATCTTGATTCCATATTACAAGTTTGCCATGCCCAAAGATCATAAATAACGTAGAATAAATACTTCAATAGTACAATAAATTATTTGATATGTGCATCTAGTGACCTGCAGGAAATGTTCTACCTAGTCATTCAAATAAGAACTGTGTGTTAATGGGCTTAAATATTATTGAATCATTTATTCATGATTACATGAATACTTATGAAATGAAACATGAAGGTAAATATCAGCCCTAATACAAATACATGTTTACAGTCCATCCAATTTGTTTTGAATAGTGGAACTTTGCAAAAGATTATTTATCTTTTGTCCACTCCTCTATTAATAATGCATTTGCGACAATGAAAATATATTTTTATACTATATCAGGATAAACACATTTTATTTTGATCATTAGACTAATTTCCATCGTATTTGTCAACATTATGAATGGGTAAACCCTTCAAAACACATTTTACATGTATGTTGGTTGTTGATGACCTGTGATTAATTCCACCTATGAATGTTCTGATCCCCAAATTATGACCTAAAAGTAGTTCTGATCCTTTTAAAGTCACCTTTAGAGCAATATCTTGAGAGGATGAAAATTTCTCAATGGTTTCTATCCTAAACTAAATTTGGTTTGAGATGAATAGAAAAACTAAAATATTTGGTAAAAGAACAAGACATTGATTCACATCATTGTGAAAATTGATAACCTAGTAAAACATTGAAGACAAAACATGTATAATGATTTTTTATATAATACATGTTATCAATTTTTTTCTTGATAGAAATATATTAAAACATCAAGTGTAGCATTACCAAACAACCACAATCATTATCATTTGGAATAAAATGGGCACTAAAGAGGCCATTAGATATATTTTACATTTTCACTCATATCTAAATATTCGTGAGTTTTGTTTGAAAAAGTGATATAGGGCACTATAATCGATAGAAAATACTTTTATGGATATTAGGACGCTTCAATTAAAAAAGTGAGCAAATTTTGTGCATTGAGGTAATAGTTTCCACTTTTTTGCAATTAACACTTGCCAATTAAAATTTAAAAAATTATTCATGTATAATATCATAACGAATACATGAGATCAGGTTGAATATATGTTATTATCATCCTCATTTTAAAGCAAACTAGAGAAAGGGCGGTGATACAAACCATACTTTTGACACTTTTGTATAATTTGAGCACGTCCTAGACTTTTTAATCTCATGGTATGTGACGTGAAATAAAGATCGTTCCATTGCATCTCTACTTGTGTTATGGTTGCTGCACATCTATTGGATCCATGACAATGTTTTCCATTGAATTGTAGCTATTTTTTTATTTTCTACCTATTTGAAAGCACATTCTCGCTGTGTCCATATTTAAAAATGGACATGATTTGTGCAGAGCATGAAAGTAATATTTCTTCTACTTGTTGGGCATTTTTTTTAAGAATCTAACAACTTGCCACGATTTGGAGAAATTATTCATAAGGGCCAAAACTCTTACACGCTTAAAGTGTCATAGAGTTCTAGCCATTGTTAATTGTTATACAATGTTATATTTTAGATGAAGCCATGATGGTCAAGAAACGGATAGGAACCTTGTTTGCATTGAACGATGTCATAGAAAGCTGTACATATGAGCTAGATATGGTGGAAATGGTTCAGAATTTTCAACAACACTTGTTTAAGTAGTCAAACCAAGCTGTTATTGTTGAAAAACTTAACGATATTCATTTTTCAATGCAAATTATATCGGAATCAATCAAGAGTGACAATCATAGTGAGACCACAAATTTTCATTGAGTGTAAAGAAAAATGTATGCATATAAATACTAGAGAAGAAAACCTAGAGTTTCAATGTTTGATGTTCCAAGCATCAATAAAAGCATCTTACATTTCCATAGATTTCAGGCTATCTTGTGTAGTGAAATGTGTTCGATGTTCCAAATATCAAGAAAACCATGGTTATTTTCCATGTGAAAATAGTACTTGGTGATCCAACAATGGATTAGAAATGGAGGCTTATCGCTTGGCTCCATTTGTCTGAACATTGACCATTAATGTGTTTGAAAATACTGACGTTGAAAGAGATGCTAGGATTTTGTAGACAAGCACAGATACCATACACAACTTTTGTCAGTGATGCAATCAGTCGTGACAGTTGGCTCCTTCACCATGAGTACCAAGTGTATGTGATGAACAACCTTGGACAAGTCCACCCTACCACCTGGTCTTCTGATCGGCTTAGCGGCCATGCTACAAGGCATGGAAATACAGATTTTGAGGTGGAGGAGAAGCGATCCGGAATGGACACATAACCGCTTTCATGTTTGCACACTAGTCAGTCATCCTCTTTTAACCGTTGGACCCTCCTTAACAAAGTCGGTCATTTTCCAACATGGAGTCTTACAAGCAAGCTCGGCCCACTGCCCAACGCTATGTACGAAACAATATCTTCCGCGATCTACATGGGATTGCTCCCCTCCTGCACAATCTGTCAAGCCTTGCATCTAGCTTGTCTTGCGTGTGGTGCACCATGGCCATGGACACCAACATATCCAATAACGCAACATGAATTCAGCAACTGACCATGTTGCCGGCCATGCATCTTGTTCTGATCAAAGTGGTTCTTTCACTACACGCAAACCTAACCATGATGCTCGACCCCCTGGTGTGCCTTGGTCGCCTGCAACTGGACCACATCCCACAACTGCAACACCCTATGCTTTGGGTGTGGCAGGGGATGGCGCTCAGAAACCTCGTCATTCCATTTTTGGTGAGGATGATGACCAACCTGAATGCATAATTTCAGTAAGAAATGTTGTACTTGAACTTGTACACCTTTGTTGTTCACCTATCTCTTTTTTTCTCTATTTCCAACAACGAAATACCTTTCCTTGTCTATGGTGTATATCCTTAGGCTCATCCGATGAAGAAGACGCAAATCCGGGCTTTGACAAGGAGATTTTTGGAAAGGCCTTTCCTGGCAATATTGCATTGACCAGCAAGCATTCATGCTGGTCAATGTAATATTGCCAGGAAGCATTCATGTCAGTGAATACTTCATAGCCTTTCAGCATTCATGTCAGTGAATGCACATGGCCTTTCATGCCGTCTTCATCAGCTCATTTGCAGCTTGAAAAAGCAGTGGTGCGGTGTTGGATCTGGCATGCACACGATTGCATTTGAATGCTTTGTGTGTTGTTCTAGCGCATGTAAACTAAAGTTATTATGATAAAGTACCACACTGGTCATAAATGACCGTTTTTCCTTTATGTGGTTTTTGTGCAACCACTACAGCATGGGTACTGAGGCATGTTTGTGCAACCTTGACTGAGGACATCTGCTTGAGCATCGCAACTCATCAAGCAATTGCATGGACCGACAAGCAAATCGGCTGGATACGATCCTGTCTAGTGTGTACATTACAAAGCATGCAAAGATGTCATGGAAGACCTTTGACCATCATGGGTGCTTTTATGGGCAGCGTTTACTGAAGTGAACTTGCTTTGAATTTCATGGACACAATTCCCAAGGTTCCGTGCTTTAATTTTTTATATCCCTTGGTTTCAGAAACATTCATGTCAGTGAAATAACATTGGTTGTGTCTCGCCTCAAATGTGTGTACATTCCAATGGTCAGCAGCAACGCACTTGTTTTGGCAGAGTAATATGCAGAAATTCACTTCAAGCAAGCAAAGTGTGCCACAGGTCCTTGCTGGAAGGCCTTCAATTACAAGCATCGTATTGTTATGATGGACCCCACCTTTCTCAGGAGCAGCTTCAACTAGATTCTCCAAATCATCTAGACCTTCCACGCTGTCGATCATGCATTCTTGGTTTCAAAGGCTTTCGTTCCTGGCGAGGACATTGAAAACAGGACCTGGTTTGTGGAGATTCTTGCCTTAGCATTTCCCTCTGCAGCAATGTCACACGTTGTTGCCATTTGTGACCTTTTATGGGTCTCTTGATATCCATTGAGACCAAACTGCATATAACATCACATGTAGCCTGTGCTTGGCATTGATCTAACAACGTGTGCATGCTGTTTTGTTGGGCAACTACAAAAGTTTTCTGGCAGCTTGCCCATGCCAGAATTGCTGCAGAATGGAGTCAAATCCTCTTCCATTTATGTGTAGTGAGCGCCAGTTCGCTACGCTACCTCCTCGGCAACACTGGCATTAGGAGGATACTAAAAGAGACATGAAGCTAGTTCTACTTCCTTCATCCTCACGGTGGGCATATAACCTCAAACGCCAACTAGTCCTTAAACTGAAGGCTACGGGAAGCACGAATAACCTACGTAGTCATCTCCTTCACATCACTCTAGAAGTACACTGATTGGTTGTTCTTATCTTGCTGAACCAAAGTGGAGTCTTCCCTAGGTATTCTAGTGATGGTAGCCACAAGGAGCTCCTCACAAATATGACACTATCTTAGACGTACATCAGGAACCTGTCGCCAAAAATCATCGACAACGTCTGTTGGCCTCAGAGTGAGGTGCCACCTGTGTTGGAATCCACCAAATACATTTGCAGTTATGATAACACCATAGAGTATGACATGATGTGTGCTCATGCATGCACTCTGCGCTTCTCCTCAGGGTAGAACACTAAGGACTTCTACAATGAGCCCCTAACTCTAGCTGCATGGTGTGTGACCTACAATCCCATCCTCACAGGAGTGAGCATGAAGACCCTCTAGTATGCACTAGAAGGTTGGAACTCACTTGGCCTACGTTGCTGCTAACGACGTGTGTGAAGCGCTTGGCGGGAGCGCAAGGCATGAGAGTATGTTAAGAAGATGTGCATGAACCGCAGGCATCAGAATAACATGCGCCAAGCATGTCCGCACTATGTAGCACTCAATCCGCCTCATGCTGTAGCTGCCTACTGTTTAGAATGCACAGCAACACAAGAAGCTGCTAACAGTGCCGTGGGCAAACAACAAGTTCATGATGCTTCAGAAAAAGAAGCAACAATCTCCAAGGAACATGAGGAGTTCCACTGGTATGCAAAGGTAGTGGTCATCAAGGACAATGATACTAACAGTGAGAAGGAGGCTAACGAGGAGGAGGGTGACACATGATTATTATATGGTTCGTTTCCTATCTTTGGTGTGAATGGGCTGTAGTGAAGGGCAGGGAGGGGTAGTAGAGAAGAATGTTTTCAAAATCCATTTTTGTATATGAGAACATCTACAATGAAGAACATGCAGGACTTCCATTGTCATGATTAAATGTCCAAACATTCTACTTCTTTAGGCTTCAGAAAACCCCCACACTAAGTCACTTCCCTTTCTGGACCTCACAATTAAAAGCATCCTCCTTTCACTTGCTCCTCCTTGGAGCATACCCCTTGTTATATGCCTCCTTGTAGAAGTATGCATGGCGTGCAGCCTGGCAAAGTGAGCACCCTGTCCTAAAGTAGTATTCAAGGAACCACAATGTGGTAACCTCCAGAAAAAAATATAACAGAAACGCTAGTGGAAAAGAATATTCATCCTTGTTGACTAGTGTGGTTCCTATTGAATCCATGACTAATTGAGAATAGAAAAGAATAATGGAAATGCACGTTCACCTATATGTAGGTGGTGGGCTTGGTTGGGGCGGACCCCACTAGTCTTTAAGAAATCTACTACACACACTTGCTACCCCTTCTACACTCACACATCCTCACACACTAGTGGAGTGTGTGGAAGTGTGTATGAGGGGTAGTGGCCATGGTTTGGGAGGACTCCTCCAGTCTCAAAGAATCTTACTACACAGGTTCTGTCCCCTCTACCCCTCGCATGCACTCTCACACCCCAGTAGAGTGTGAGGGATGGTGTAGGAGGGGTAGTGGAGAGGGTTGGGGAGGACCCTACTGGTCTCTAAGAAAACTATTTAACACTGGTGTTGCGTCCTCTCACCCACCCACACACTCCCAAACACTATTATAGTGTGTGGGAGTGTGAAGGACGGGTAGAGGACAATGTTGGGGGGACCACACTAGTGTTCAAGCCAACTACTTAAGACAGGCATTGGCCCTTCTACCCCTCCCGCACACTGATACAGACAAGTAGAGTGTATGGGAGTAAGTAGAAGGGTTAGTGGAGAGGGTTGGAAAGGACCCCGCCGGTCTCCAAGACAACTTATGCACACAGTTGATGCCCCCTCTTTCCCTCCACATACCCCCACACACTAGTAGAGTTTGTGGGAGTGTGCAGGAGGAGTAGAGGATAGAGATGGGGTGGAAGCCATCGGTCTTTAAGAAAACTATTGTCCACAAGTTCTTCCCCCTCTACCCCTCCCTCACACACCCACACATAAGTAGTGTATTAGAGTGTGTAGGAGGGATAGTGGAGAGGGTTGGAGGGGAACCCCACCGGTCTCCGAGGAAACTACTACACACAGATGCCTTCCCCTCTACCCCTCTTGCACACTCCATTACACTACTGAAGTGTGAAAGCATAGATTTATGAGGAATTATATTGTCTTCAAAGGTTCTAAGAGTGAATGGTACATGTGGGAGAATAATACACCAGTGTCAAAGAGAAACATGCACGTGAATCATAGTAATTTTCCCTTATGGATTGAAATCCCCAACCCCATATCTGGATTAAAACCAAGATTTAAGGATAATCACTTTTTTGTGATAACAATTTGCATAATTACATTCCTACATTCATTGACGCTAGTGCATACATGAAATGCACTTTGGGTTGGGTTCAACTATTTGTCTTTTCTTTAGGTGTCAAGCACATTTTAGTTTTTACAGAAAGAAAAAAAGGCCGAGACCTCATAGCATGAATCAGCATGTGACATTGGGTAGCCATCAACAAGTGCCTCATATGCATGCACCACCACGGACTATGTGGTGAAGACACTTCCAGTCAGGTGGAGCATAGTTCACTACATTGGTCTCGTTTGTAGGACCGCTTGTGGTATTATGGCTGTTAACAAACAAGAGACAATATTTTGGCGGGAATGACACACAACTGAAAGATTAAAATTGCTGAAAACAATGTATGTCATGACGAAAAAATAGACAATGTATGATTGGTGGAAGATCTCTTTGGAAAACAAAATCTTGCATTCAAGCAATTTTTTAAGGCACATGTCTTAAGGAGGTATGTAGTTTACGATGCTTGAACATAGGTCGAATGAAATAATGTTTCCTACTTTTAGGGCCTTGCACAAAGCTAGCCGTGGTGGCCTTCGTATCTCACATGACCGCCCCTTTTGAATATGACTCTTATCAATGGCTAGTTTTGTCTTGAATTTTGAGAAACATCTTATAATGGTGAAATATATGATTCAAAACCCTAACAAGCACATCGTGTCCTGCAGCTTTGGGCCTTACCAGAACACCACGGCAAGGGTTCTCAACAAGGAAATCAATCAATGTTTTTAAAATCTGATGCCTTGCACCACTATTGACGCAGTGATATGCGTTGCCTGCTTCTATTTTACTATTTCTTTGATACGAGACTATTGTTTCTGGCGAATGGTTTTTCCAAGCCGTGCCAAGGCATTTTAACACCTGATTTAATAGCGTGGTATTTTGATGCTGTTTTCAAGTGGTTTTTCACTCTATATCTTGATATTGCAAGTGAAGTGTTCAACCCCATGTAAAATAATATTACGGTATGCAACCGTGTGGGTTGTAGCTTTGCTCCCGTCGTGTGTCTATTTTGTAGCCATCCAAATTGTCAACGTACCTAACGAAGTGTAGGAAACAAATACAGGTCTGGTTAGTCATACCGCATTATGTATTTTTCCGTACTAGTTGTGGCCGAGAATGTGTGAAAATTGTCGGCGTGAAAATCCACTCGCATGCTTATTCACGCACTTAGATTGTGGATGGCTTGGTGTGGCTGTGGCGGAAGTGAGTGGAGGACATCGACTTCACTGCAGAATGTTTTCTCCTCGGCACATCCATGTTACCAGTCATAGATGTTTTGAAGTAGTAGAGAACCCGAAGTGGGTGAGCAGATGTGTTTCACTCCCGTTCGGAGCATGAAATTTCATACATCCTTGAATGCTGACATCACAAACTCAGTGGTTGAGATTGCCTTGCCCACTGGCTCCTTTCCTGCCTCGGCAACTCTCTAAGTACTCATATTACCCTTTTGCAGAAAACATCCATATATCCTGATTTTAGAAAGCAAACTCACCAAACACCCCGTGGCTCCAGATTTGAGCACAAGTCGCCCTGCCTTTCATTTTTATCACCAAAAGCCCTACCTTTACTTTTCTGATCACAAGAAAACCCGTGATGGCGTGTGGGGAATATTGTATCATTACAATATACATTGACACGAGGGGTATATTGTAACATCACAGTTTACCCCGTATCCGAATTTAGTCGTTTATGGTATTTCTACCATGATTTCTATTTCTTAGATCATTTCGTACATAACTGGTGGAAGAGCCTCCTATGTTTGGGTGTATTTTTTGAATTTCTCGTGTGTCTATTTTTTTAACCTCTTTCGCCGAATTATTTTTTACATTGTATCCGCCCACCCCTCCCCCCCCCCGCCCACCCCCTCCCTCGCCTGTTTGGGAGGTCTCGTTTATTTCAAGAGCATATCTAATAATAGCTAAATTTATAGATTAAGAGATGCTAGTGAAGCTGCAAAATGGAAACGTCTGGACAGTGACCATGTACCCGACGGGGTACCTTGTTTCTGACACTCCGTCCGTGGGGTGACGTCAAACTGTTGAAGTCGGGGCTTATGGAGATAAAAAATGGAAACACCGGGCTAATAGAGATCAGAACCATTCAAGCTGGGTGGATAGCGTTTTCCAACATCCGGAATGGGTTACCTTGTAACGTTTCCGCATCAATTTTTGCCTCAATGAACAAGTATCTGCGGTAGATTTGCTGTAGTCGGGTACGTTCCCCGAAGCCCGATGTTCCAGTTCCGTTTTGTGGACACAGAATTCAACGTCAGCAGACTCCTGTTTGCATCGAAGCCCTGGCCGCATAATGGCGTAGCGACATTTGAGCGTTGGACACGAGCTCCAACAATGGAAGATAATGTGCGGTATTAGATCGACGCCGCTATTTGATCGGATCGGGTCTGAAATGAATCACTTTTTTCAAACTCAAAGCTCAACCCAGGTCACTGGAAATTGCATATAAATCCCGTATTCCACCATTCTTAAGAGGGTTTTTCGGTTAGATAAATGAAGGTTGAGAGGAAGTGGCAAGCCAAATGTTCGTCCGCATCGCACGACCTTCCGTGAGTCGTTTTCAGACACTGCCTTAAACCACCGAAAGCCTCCTGTCTGAAGTTCGTGAACCTGACGCGGCCGGACTGCGATTGATAGAGACGAAGAGAGGAGGGCGAGAGGATGGAGACGGGAGGGCGAGAGGGTGGAGTGGATTTTGTGAAACGGGTAATGCTATCAACTCAGCCTTACCGGCATTTGCGGCGCGATTAACCAGAAGGCAGCCGACAGTGCGGTCACGTGGGGCATGTGGGCCAGTGACCGAGTGGGCTGGTGATCGAGTGGGCCGGTGATCGAGTGGGGCTTTGATCGAGATGGCCCAAACCCCTCGGGTACAACTTGCTCGTCAACGACTAACAACTGAGGGCTCGGCTGGAAAACGCTGGAATGCTCAGTTGGAACTACCTATTCGAGAGATGGCCAGTATTCTTGTCCCAGGTGAAACGTCCAGATGAACGTTTTGCTTTTCATTTACTGCGACTGCAGCGGGCCCCACACAGCACACAATGGGTGGATAGAATCCCCTCAACTAACCCAAATTCAACCAGACACGTGTTATCATGAAGAAAAATCAATCCGGGCCTGAACGCCGTCATTCCTGACTGGCGATGATGATGAATGGAAGGGAGGGTGAGGCTAGGTGTCGTTAAAATCGGTCGTTGGACGCTATCGTACAGTTTGTTGCGCCATTTGTTGAAGGACATGTGGATTCCATGAATTGCGGGCCGCCTTGCAATCGTCATCGTCGCCCGTCAGAAGACTGTGGCAGCTGGTCAAATCCGGAGCGTCTCTTCCCGAACGTGGACGCATGTCGAGGTTCCAACTATCGACATTCGCACGTGATTGGTGGGGAAGGGGATTGTTGGGCCGATTCCATTCAGTCATACGTGTTCTGTGTGGGGCCCGCTAGGATTGTTGGAGGAGGGAAGCCTTGACTTTATCCGGACGGATTGACGTGGAGTGCAGAGCTACGCAACCTGGGCAACCGAAAGGCTAAAACCACGCAGACAGGAACTTCCGTTCATCGCTGAAATCGATCATTGAGGAGCCCAAAGACCAATTTAACCGACACCCAGCCTCACCCGTAGTGTTGGGTTCGTGTACCCGAAAGTTCTCCAGCAAAATGCTTAATGCACTGTCCGACACGCTCAACGATCGATTCGAGCCATAGACAGGAAAAGAGGAAGAGACCTCCGCAATACGAGGGGACAGCCAGCTTGGTGGCATTGAAGTGTCCGCGGCCTTAACTATCGAGCTCATAGGAGGAGACATGGGCGTGGATGCGGCAGGAAGTCGTTGGAATGTGTAGTTGTGCGATCTCAATGATCGATTCCAGCGACAGACACCGGATGAGCATGGGAAGCCTCTTGATCCATCGTCCTCCTCTACATAATGTAAGAAGGATATTATAATGGGCTGGAACGATAGGAGTGAAGCATGCAAAACATTATGCCATCACGGTAATTAGAAGCCAAGGGAAACTTTCATATTGCAAAGGGAACAGTCTAGCTGAGTTGTAAAAAATGAAAACGAACTGTTCTCGGGGAGGAGGATTGTGTAGGGGCAAACTTTTCGGAGGAGCATCATTTAGAACGTGAATATGCCATTTACGTCAACACAACAGTGCGTCAACCGCTGATGTTAAAGATCAGTTGACATGGCAGTGATAGGGCGACATCTTCCCCCCGTCCACGTCCTATGCGTCCTGGAGTTCTGATTCGTGCATGCTCAAAGAACAAAAAAACTGAGAAGGAAATTGCCAAACCAATGTGATTTTTGGATCACGACAAGAGAGACCAAGGTACAGGATCAACCTCATGTGAAAATTTTGTCTTTCTCTAGCAGGACATTCTGTTTCGAGGCTCTCAAGTCACTAGCAACACCCACCACCACTCACTCACTCGCATGATATGTCTCCGTGGACTTTTCCACTATACATAGCGGGAATCTCTTCAGGGAATGAACTAAAGTCTCAATTTCTCTCAACCAAACTCTCAGGTTTTTTGGTGGCTCATCGTCACCATTTCTCCAAGAGCCATGCCGAGATCATATCATCCAGCATGAATCGCCGCCAAATGTAAAATCTCAATGTTCATGCTCATAGAGAAGAAGAGCCTCCAATAGTGACCATAGGAAAAAGAGCAAACCTCAAATATTTATCCTTGTTGTAGAAATTGTCCATGCTAAGCTCCGATCTAGTGGGTCCCTGCCAATTGGAACAGATGGTGTTTTTTTATCAACCATCTAACAAAATAAAAACAACCCACATGCCAATATAGGCATGTGGGTTGTTGATCCATATTTGTTTCTAGGATTTCCATTATTTTCTTTGACGAAAATAATTCAATAACCCATGACATGAAAAACCAAAATCTATTTCAAACATGAAGTTTGTTCTTTGGATGAAGTAAAACCCACAATTTGAGAGGTTTAAGATTCTTTTGCAAGCATCTTTAGAGGACAGCATACATTACCTAGAGTAATAGTTAAGGGTCATAACAACTCGCCTCCAATTGCGAAATAATTGTCTGTATCTTCATAAAGTAAGTTTGGCACAAAAAAAGGTTAGAATACTTAACATCATGGGTGGGTTTCCCTCAAAGTCTAAAGAACCATTTTTGTTGCATACAACCAAGGAGATTTTCCTGGCAACTGGCGAAATTCAAATGAGAAACCATTATCCTATGACTTTATCCTATTACATGATTTTGTATATGTATATGTATACATACTTGTCAATATGTATGAATATGAATATGTATATGTATATGTATATGTATATGTATATGTATATGTATATGTATATGTATATGTATATGTATATGTATATGTATATGTATATGTATATGTATATGTATATGTATATGTATATGTATATGTATATGTATATGTATATGTATATGTATATGTATATGTATATGTATATGTATATGTATATGTATATGTATATGTATATGCATATGTATATGTATATTTATACATATATTTATTTGTTTATGATTATGTTGTTTCACATTTTTTTGATATGTTTTCTTTTGTTTAGATCTATAGGTGTACTTGTTTGTATGTATGCATGCTTATATCTCTATACGTAGTCTCACACATACATTTCTATGAATACCTCTACAAAAATGTAAATAAATTTAGTTAAACTGTTAAGGTGTATTAAGGAACAATATGTAATAATATTTCCGGTTTCAATCCGTTTATGGTTGAATATATGTCCCTTGACCATGAACTCCATGAATTGTATGATACAATTTAATTAATGTTGAATATTTCTGAATACATGATGATCTAAACATTTCATTTCAAATCATTCGTTTGAACAATGTTTGACGATGGAAATTTGTGCATGTATTTTCCTTTCAGAATATTGATTCCATTTACATAATTGTATAGATTCAGTATTGCGAGGATTTTTAATCCAATGAAATATTTCTGTTGATCGTCGTGTTGGCTTTGCATTGTTTTGTTTTTTGTTTTTGGTTTTAAGATCGTCCAGGCAGAAAATCCCTCCCACTGGGCTCCCTATTCGGTGTATGTTTTTCTCTTTTCTCTTGATCGATAGCATGTGGTGTAGTTGGCCGACTGTCTCACAGGCGACTTCTTCTTGTACCACTCCCTCGTTGTTCTTTGCGACTCCTGGTGCCAAAGACTACAATGTCCTGTATGCCTATCTTTGTTTGCGCCGTTCAATAGATTTTCTACCACAAAGATAGGCACGGGGTTCGCTATTCCTTAGACGTTCACGTTAATATCGCGTCCCGAACACTCAAATAAAGAAACCCCATCCATGTCGCCATCATTTGATTACACCATTTTCTTGTCGCGGTTAGCGAATGCCATGTATGTCTTTCCTGATCTGTCGAGGTGGTGGACCTCCCCGTGCAGTTCGAGCACAAGACTGTCCCCGTCCTTCCCACTCTAATGCAAGCAGGAACAGGACGTAGACGCGTGTGTGGTTCTACGACGGCACCAGGAGCTTGGTCCCAATGGTCTCGCCGGCCGTCGACATAGTACCGGCTTAAAGGCCATGGCTGAAATCTCCCCGAGTAAGACCGTCAAATGAGAAACCTTGTTTGGGAGACGTCAATATTGGCGTACGGCTGGATAGTTAGGCGGTGTGCGTCGAGATAGCTTTGTTGCTTGGGTTTGCGAAGGTTTTCAGCGGTTTTATAATTTTTAAATGTTATTTCAGGAGGTTTTTTTGGCCAATTTCGTCTTCCACGATGGCTGATGGGGTTTAACGGTCGACGTCTGGATGCACACGGAGCAACCGAGTAAGGACAGGCTGGGGCGGAGCCTGGCGCTGGCAAACGGGGCCCTAGTCGTTCGTTGTCTAGGCCTTGGCAGACTTGGGTTTGGGGGGGTAGGCTTCACAAAGACTGACAAACCTCATGAGGATCGCAAGGAATGTGACGTCCGCCTTCCTTGTGCACCGAACTCTTAGGGCGCGGCTGGTAAACGCTGGAAATGGACGCCAACAACTAAATCCAGCGAAATCGGAAGCTGCGTACCATCTTCCGCCATCACTCTATTGGAATCTGTTGTTGAGGTCTCGATTGTTTTGTCGAAGTTTTTTCAGTGACAAATTTTCAAGGTAGATTCGGTCGCATGAGCTCATCGTGGCCGGTTCTTCAGGCAGCGAGCAGAGGAGATGGCGCGAGGGATGGCAAAAGGCTTCCTCCCTTCTTTGGAAGTGACGTCAGCTGACGTAATGAGCCTACTACTACTAGGGTTAGGGGTTGAGTGGGGGGGCAGCGTTGCGTTTCGAATGGATGTGTGGCGTCCATAGGCCTTCGCTACCTCGAATGCCGTCGCCTGGCAGAGCCACGCTCGTTCCAACAATTGCCTAACAACTTTTGGGCTTTGCCTGGACGAACTGCCATCCATGGGGGTTTGCTCCATCGGCTGCAGTTTGGCGGTCATTAAACCAATGTCATGTCGACCGTAGCATATTAGGTAGCAAAGGATGTCCCTCTAGCGCAAAAGCCATTCCTTTGCGCATGTGCATTAGTATAAGATGCAAATACGACTAAAATCCGTTAAAAACGTCAAAACTGGCAGAAACACGTGCGAACATTGATGTTCCAACAAACCATTCCAGCATCCAGATGCATCACGAAAATTCGACGCCAACATCGATTTCCAGCGTTCACCAGGCGCGCCCTTACTGGGGAGTTCTCAAAACTGCGGTGGACCTACTTGGCCCTCCGACCTGGCGGGTGACGAATAGCCGGTACGGAACCGCACCAGCCACAATTCTTCCGCCCAATCGGAGGCCACGAAGATTCGTGGCTGGGTGGCATCCGGTGGGATTTTCTACGGTAGCTAGTCTCATCGGCAATTGAGTTAAAGCTCGACAAGTGTAGACCTCGTCAATCGTAACACCGTGACTTTTCGCAACGTCGCCAAAGATGGAACTCCATCGCACTGTGACTTTCATTATTCAAGGTTGAATGCGGACCACCGTACGCCCTCCGCATCATCGCCGCGGTAGCCCAGAATCCGGACACGTTCAATCGTTCGATATATATTCCGCGTTCTCGCATCCGTTTCTAACGACCACCCCAGCCTCTCCGAACGAGGTCCAAGTTCTGGAACTGCACAACACAAGACGCCGCCCACGCCGCCTCGTGAGGCGGTCTGTTCGGTGCGGTTTCAATGTCCGCTTCAGTGTCGCTGCAACTCGGAAGCTGTCCCCTGCCCCTGCGTGTTCATGCAACAGTGTTGCATTAACACCGAGGCAGCGGACCTACATGCTCTGTCGGTGGCCAGTGAGAAGCTTCCAACCAGCGCTGCATCTCACTTGCGGGTGTTTGCGTTCGCGCTTGTGCGTGCGCACGTGTGCAAGTCTCAGCCCCACAGACACACCCCACCCCATGAGCCCACCGTCCGCACCCCCTGCGGGCGGCGGTGGCGAAAGGAGATATGCACCCCCCCCCCCCAACCCACCTCCGCTTGCACACATCATCTTTCCCCTCGTCGCTCTCGGGCTCTGTTCCCTTTCCCTCCCTGACTCGCATAAAAGGCAGCACTGACTGCTGATTCGCAGCCCTGCAGACAAGGACAATCGCTAAACGGCGGTGCCACAATTCAGCGCTGGATCGTAATCGCCAGCACTGCTGCTGGCTGGCGATTATGATCAGCTGTAGCACTCTTCACGTGGCAGTAGTGGCACTGGGGGCGGCGAACAGTTTCCTCGTTTCAACTTCAGCTGCACCGTCTGTGGGTCCGCTCACCTCACGCTGCCGCGGCTTTCCTGCCCTAATGACACTGTGGGAGGGCTTAAAAAGTGTGTTGTTTCCACGCACACTCCCCACCTCCACGGTCCCTCCCTCCCCCTTCCCCCCCAACCTCCGCGAGCGGCCTAGGCGTCTCTCCAGAACGTTTACCGATGGTAGCTCAACGGAGTCGGAAATCGTGTGCGTCTGCAGGAAGAGCTCGTCAGGAATCTGCAGGAAACGCGGCAGCAGCGCAAGTAGTGCACGCAGCAGCCAACGCTGCTGGTATGGCAGGAGAACATGCAGCCTTGGTTGTGGGAACAGCAGGTAGTGCGGCGGCCCAAGCGGCGTTCGGATTAGACCATGAGGAAGCTGCAGCAGGGACGCCACCACCAGGGGCGCCGCCAGCATCGCCAGCAACACAACTACCACCAGTAGCACCGTCAGCACCAGCTCAGGCGTCGCGGTTGGCTGATGCGGCAGCATCAGAGCCCGCTCCGGAGGGTACTGGGGCTGATTTCTCATCACCATCAGCACTAGCGACCATATCCGGAAGCGCAAATGACCTCACAGGGGCATCAGCGGCAGCAGCAGTGGCCGCGGCTGCTGCGGCTGTCGGCGTGAAGCCTCGTTCTTCGTGGGCACGGCAGATGGTGCTCATGTCAGCTGCTGAAGCAGTGGCAGGCACTGGCCGCCGGAACCAAGAGCTCCTGCTGCCGGCCACCCTTCGCCTCCACCACAGCAGACCCAATGCTGAATCCACGCCCTGCAGCACAAGTGGGGGTTGCGACAGTTCCAAGGTGGGCTACTCCCTCACACTCGCGGCAATGGTGAGGGTTTCTAAAAATGTGCTCTCTTTCCTCGTATCCTCTCTCTCTCTCTCTCTCTCTCTCTCTCTCTCTCTCTCTCTCTCTCTCTCTCTCCCTC
>SZWC01013920.1:33927-60295 GCA_023375785.1 Penium margaritaceum
AGGAGAATTAAAGTCAAGGAGGTCAAGGAGGCCAAGAAATTCAAGGAAGTGGATGCCGCGAAGTGAGGACCGAGGCACTAGGCATCTGCGGGTGATGTGAAGAGAGACACGTACACAGTGCCAATCAGAAGCAGGTAGACGCAGCAGCGTTTGGAGCATAGAGAGCAGTAGAGGAAGAGGCAATAATTGCGACAGGGAAAGAGAAGCAGTGCAAGAAGGACATGGACCTCGAGAGCCCCTGCTTCCACTCTAATGGCTCATGTGTGGGGAGTGGAAGTGGAGGGTCAAGGACGCCATTCGGTTAACATTGTATCCATCCATTCCTACCCCTCATATGGGCGGAACGGACTGAGACGACCCAAGAGGACACAAGGGGAACCAAAGGAGGAAGCACCCAAGGTGGCAGTGGGGCATAGGGCAGGGATTTTGAGAAGAAAAAAGTGGGGAAACAGAAGGGGATAGCTTGGAAGACAAATAGAAAACACTTCTATGAGAGAAAGGAGCACAGCTCGAGCAGAGAGACAAGAAGAGGAAGCATGGAGGAGATGCTGTGGTATGGAAGCCCCCCCCCCCCCCCCCCCCCCAGGAGAACCGACGGGGATGACACCAGTGCCGCAAACACAGGACGCCCACGACTGACACAGAGAGCTCGTGAGTGGTGTCTGACCATCGCCATCACTGCCGCCACCAGCTGCAGTCTGGTTACATGACCAGATTGCAGAACATCGAAGGAGTAGCCATGTCAGTTGCGAGACATGAGAGACCATTGGTGCCCAATGAGAGCACACTGCAGATTTCATGGGCAATGGATGTGGAAGGATGACGAGAATGTGGAACAGCTGTGGATGCCGAGAATGAAGCAGGAGAAGCGGGGGAAGGGGAAGGCAATGTGTGCAGGGGTGACCACGTTGAGGGCTGCAGAAGGAGTGTGGAGGCACACCTTGTGAGGGAATATAGTGCTGGAAGCACATCCGGTGAGAGAAGTGGAAAAGCAAAATCTGGAGAAGGGTGCATAGCACCCAGAGAGATGGGAGCGGAACATGTGGTATGCTGAGATGGAGTGGTGTTCAATGGCAGAGTCCAGTGCGCGGTTGGAGAGGCAATACGCTAGTGAGGACAAGATGTTGATGTGTACTTTGGTTCCACAGCGTAAGCCAGGAGTGCAGTGGAAGGAGGCGCTGGATCAAGACGTCTGACCTTGGAAGCAGGGCTCCCGGGAGATAGTGTGCGAGGTGGTGCAGTTGTTGCAGAGCTTGTGAAACTTCTTTGCTTTTGGTGGTGCTTCCGCTTGCTTTCAAGGAGCGGAAAGATGTAGCAAATGTGCCCTACGTGCTTGCACTTCCATGAAGCATGTAGGCTTGGACATGGGAGCACTGCCAGAGGGGAGTTTGAAGCGTGGGTGTTGGTGAGCACACAGATCTGGCTTGAGGAATCGATGAAGTCAATGGAATCGTTCTGTTCTGTATCTTGCATGTTGTCCTGAAATAAGAGACTATTGCTCAGATCCATAATGTAAAAAAGATTGTATTTTGCAAACAGTCTCTATTTTTCTTCATTTAGACGCTTCTCCTCAGCATCTGCGGAGAGAGGGAGTTGGCTGGTGTGAAGTTGTAATGAACTCATCTCCAGAGCGGCTGCCTTGCAATGGAGGTCTTTCATGGTTTGTATCCAATCCACTGCACTTTGTAGCAAAAGAGGAATAGAAGCGATGAGTTTGGAAGCGATGTGCTGGTCAGAAGGCTTTTCAACAATTCGGTCAAGATTTTCAGCCAGGATTTCAAGTTTGAGAATGAAATCGCTCACATGGTCATTCTGGCCCATTTGAAGTTCGACAACCTGTTTCAAGGCAGCATCGACCGTAGCCATGGACTTCTTTCTGCAGAAACTCCTTGATGTTGGTCCAGGAAACGGCGGGATCATCTTGTGGATTCTTCTCGTGGAGTAGGATTTCAAAATTTGTTTGAGAGGTGCATGTCAAACGCAGCGTATGCAGCTGATTGGCGTTGCTGCGAATATGACATTTCTTGAGCTGTTGTTTCTTGTGGATCAGGGAAAGCATTGGGCCCAGGGCAGACGGCAGTCCATAGGTGCATAGACATGAATGGAATCTTCATGCCAAATGCCCATATCTGGTAGGTAACATAGTCGTGGTCATTCAGAACATGTACGTTGAATGCCTCATGGACGGATTCATGAAAGACGGGAGATGCAGAACAAGGTGGCCCTTGATCACAGGTGATTGAGGACCCCGATGAAGTAGCTGAGGACTCCGCCATTCCTTGTAAACAAATCCAGTTCGGTGCTTCTGCTGCTGCTGCTGCTTCTGGTGCCGTTGCTATCGTTGGTGTTGATACTACTGTTGCGGTTGAGATAATGCGCCGTAATAATTCTGACCGAGCATTTCTCAGATGAACCACCGGGTCACGAGTAAATTCCCCCCCCCCCCCCCCCCCCCCCCCCCCTTTTTTTTTGAGGTGATGATGCCGTTGCCAACATAGAAATTGTACGAGGCTGCCAAGTTGAATTGCTAGAAAAGAAAAAGTACTTCAGCAGTGATTGACTGCCGTGTAGAAAATTGCAGATGCCATTTAAGAAGATGAATGACAGGATTCATTTGTTTTCTGCCGTTGTATTTGCTTCTGCTGCTTCTGCCATTGGTGTTAAAATGAACTTCATGAGGTAAAGATGATCAAGAAAGGTTAACGTAACTAGGATTCCCTTTAAGCCTTGGATAAATCTGTAGCTCTTGTTGTGATGAGAAACATCTGTGACAATGTTGCCAACACAAAATTTGGGGTGGCACAGAGTTGAGCTTTCTCATTCCTCTCAAGCCCTTTAGAGGCAGATCCAAGACTTGCGTGTAGGCCCCCTCTCTGACACCAGTTGTTGGAAAAAGGATCAGCCTCAGAGGTCAGCTTGAATCAAGTACAACATTACACAATTGAGGGACTCCTTAGAAACTCCATTAAGTCCATTAACTCCAGTTACACACATCATACACACTGCCAAGACCCTTCACCAGGTGATTCGCGCACTACGAGCTTGAAGAACCTTAATTATTGCAGTCGTGCACACCTTCAAGACTTGGTGGTGCCACTTGGAATGGCGGGGATGCATCATTCCCACCGACCATCACACACAAAAACATCTCAAGACACAGTCAAATCTGTGTCGTCGCCAAACTCGATGGATGGAGTTCCTCAAGTCCAACTTTGACTACGACATCGAGTACCGACCTGGAAAAACTAATCCAGCAGATGATCTAAGTCGGCAATCAGATCTGATGACCAAGATTAACACGCTCCTGGTTGAACTAGACCTGCACCTCACGAGGCTGGTCGCAAAAGGATACATGGAGTGTGGTGGATACAACAAGACTAAGTTCTGGTTTGACAACTCCTACTGGCAACAGCAGTTTACTTGCCAGGTCCTCGTCTCGCCAAACAAGATATTATGAAACATGATGTTGGAGGAATGCCACAATATCGTCCCTAGTGGAATCTTCAGCAAGGATAAGACGCTCAAGAAGCTGGTAAAATACCACTCGTAGGACAAGATGCAGACCAACGTGGCAGCCTTCTATGAATTGTGCGACACCTGTCAGCAGCAGAAATTGCCTCGCACGAGGCCCCCCAGACTACTCCAACCACTCTCTCTTCCCACACAGCCATGGGTTGAAATGAGCATAGACTTTGTGAAGGGATTGCCTGCCACTCCCGAGGGTCATGATGCCATCCTCGTGGTGGTGGTGGTGGTGGTAAGATTATCCAAAATGTCAGACTTCAGCCGGACGACAACCACCATCACCGGAGAAGGAATAGCGTGGTTGTTCCTGAACAAAATTGTACAACTACCCAGCGTGCCACATATCATCATCAGCAACAGTGAAGGCCGATTCACTAGCTGTTTTTGGTGTGAATCGCGTTACAGTAGTTAGATCCAACTACCAACTGTGTTCTATCCTCAAACTGACCGGCAAACATAGCAGACCAATCAGACACTCAAACAACTTCTTTGCACTTTATGCGAGCCACACGGCACTGGATGGGCAGCCAAACTGCCGACCGCCAAACTCACATACAACAGCGGCAATTTCAACAAAAGGGGTAAAAATTCCATTCAAAGTGGTTTACAGCAAACTTCCTGCCACAACGGTCGGACTACAGAGTTAAAGCAACGTTCCCGCAGTCAACATCCACCACATGGATCTCCAATGTTTGGGAGGAAACCCGACAAACCCTCACAAAGACACAAGCAACTTTGAATCCAGCGGCCGACCGACATCGCAGTGATGACGTGTTGAGCATTGGAAATCACGTCCGCCTCAGCTTAGGATACATCAAACAACAAGGATATAACTTTGCAAAGCTCAAACCCCTTGGAACCATTTTGAGATCCAGCAAATGCAAACCCTTGTCGTTTCTCACCATTGCCTACTTGACAACATGGTGAATTACCTTGTCTTCCACATCAGTAAGCTGAAGCACTATCGAGACCCCACCACAAATTTCCTCGCTAGATACATAGCACCACCACCTCCAACCCAAGTGGATCGGGTTGCGGAGTACGTGATTCAAGGTATACTCGGATATTGACAACGTGGAAAAACGACCAAGTATCTAGTCAAGTGGCACGGTTACGACGTTGTGCACAATAGCTTGGAGTCCTATGACAACCTCTGCGATGTCGATCACCTGATCAATGGCTACTACAGCCGTCACCGGTCTATGTCTACCTACTTTCCAGATGGTTACAGCTTAAAGGGGAAATTTGTTACGGCCCTGTGTATATGAGTCCCTAAACTTTGCGAGTGAGAATTTTTGCTCTTACATTCATGGCCCACCGCATAACAACCTTGGGATTTTCATGCCAATCAGCCAAGGAAATATTGGCTACATGCCCTGACCACTTATGTTCTGTTTTAGAAGGTTCTAACAACTCTGACCACATTCTACAATGGTTGATAGAAGTATCACAAACAGTATCAATATTTTGATACTATTCGATCGACTTTTCCATGACGCTGAACTTTTATAAAACCGTGCCTTGATGTTCTCGAAGCCCCCTGACTTTTTAGCACAAATTCTTAAAGCAGCCACTCACGGCGTGACCTTGTACGTGTCACTTGCCTCGAGCGGCAACAATCCAACACATGCCTCATTGTAAATACTTCCATTACATATATGTGCTTGACTTACTTGACACTTGTCATCCAAGTACACTTACTGCTTCATACAAGTTATCCATTTCTCCCAAATCCTCTAGTTGTCTATCTCTCCACACCTCATCGCTATGAACCACCCATGTTCCACTCGGCATAACACAAACAGTGGATAAAGCAAAAGTAGGGCAATTCTCACAACCCCCTAATTTTTTGGTGGAAATTTTAAAGCGACCACTCACGGCACAGCCTCGTACGCGTCGCTCCGTTCAAATACTGAAAACCCAACACGTGTCTCATTGTAGTTCTTGTCATTGTATATATGCTCCACTTGTTCAACACTTGTTTATCAAAGTACAGTTATTGATTAATACAAACAATTCATTTGTCTCAATTCCTCAAATTGTCTACTGCCTTGCACCTCAGCCCTGTGAATCACCCACGTTCCCCTCAGTGTACTTGCTCAGGGTCACAAAATCATTCTTTGCATAAAAGAACTTCAAATTTTCTGTTACGCCATGTGGAATATAGGTGGTTTACAGGGATGAGGTGTGGGAAAAAGGCAATTCGAGTGTTTGGGACAAATGGATAACATGTATTATGCAGTAAGTGTACTTTGATGACAAATGTCGAGTGAGTCGAGCACATGTATATGATGTCGAGAATGAAAATGAGGCATGTGTCGGATCTTCAGCGCTTGAGCCGAGCGACATATGCGAGGTCGCTTCGTGAGTGGTTGGGGGCTCAAAAATGCTCACTCGCGATGTTTATATACTCATGTACGTCACGGACATATCACTTCCCCTCCTTTAAGCCGCAATATCTTGGCGCGCTAGCAGTCGTAGGACAGTGACGGCCAAAGTAGCCATCGATCAGATGATCGGCGTCTTGCAGGTTGTTGTAGGGCTCTGAGATGTTGTGTGTGGCGTTGTAGCCATGTCAATTGACCAGATGCTCAGTTGTTTTTCCACGAAATTGATTTTCAAGGATGTTTCTAATGAAGTACTCAATATCCCCATCCATGTGCACAGGATGTGGGGGTGTGGCGTCTGTACAAGAGAAGTTCATACTGGGATCTTAGTAGTGCTTGAGTTTGCTGATGTGGAAGATGTGGAAGGTTCATCACCATACTGTCAGAGAGGCGAATGCCAGTGACAACTGGGGTTTGTACTCACTCTATCTCAAACGGTCCCAACCATCAGGGTTTGATCTTTGCAAATTCCTGTCCTTTGAATGAATCGCCAGTGCCGAATACATCATCGCTGCAATGTTTGTTGGCTGCCCGCTTCATAGTTGCTTCAGTCTTCCCAAGGGTCTGCCGTGTGTCCTCCCAGATGCTTGCAATGTCCCAGCGCTGGATGTCAACCGCGGGGATGTTACTCTAAATCTGCAATCTAGTTGGTGTGATGGGAAGTTTTGCCGTAGACCACCTCAAAAGGTGTTTTACCTGATGCGGTGGAAGTGGCAGAGTTGTCTGCGAGTTCGGTGGTCAGCCATTTTGCTGTCCAATCGGTGATATGCGGCTCTCATAAGGTGTGAAGGAGTTATTTGTGCGTCTGATTGGTTTGATTTGTTTTCCCGTCGGTCTGAGGATGGAACGCCCTTGATAGCTGGGTCCGACAGCCATAACACGTCATCGGTTTGTGCCAAAACTGACTAGTGAAACGGCTGTCTCTATCCTTGATTATGGTACGTGGCATGCCGTGCAACCACACAATCTGATTTAGAAACAGCCACTTTGTTCCTTCTGTGGTGACTATGGTCGTTGGAATGAAGTGTGACATTTTGGAAAACATGTCCACCACAACAAGGATGACATCATACTCCTTGGGAGTTGCCTGTAGACCTGTCAAGAAGTCCATACCGATATCGGCCCACAGTTCTATCGGAACAGGTAGGGGTTGGATTACATTGGGTGGACGCGTGCAATGAGATTTTTGCCTTTGAAAGGTATCGCAAGATTTGTAGAAGGCCACCATGTCGGTCATTTGGAGGAAGGATGACCTAGCGAGTGAATCGCCATCACCAGTAGGGGTCGCTGAACCAGAACTTGGTTTTGTCATATCCGCCGAACGCCTTATTATCTTTCGCAAAGAGCCCCACAAGGTACGGGTCTTGTTCTCAAACATGCCCGCGATGCATCACCACCAGTCAAATTAGCACTGCCATGTCTTGGACGCTTACATGAGCATCTCCTTCTCATGCACTACGTAGTTGAGTCCCGGCCCGCGTAGCTTTTGGGACATGTACGCGACCGACTGTTCTCCACCAACGTTGTCTTGGGGAAGAACGGCGTCGATGCCTTGATCGGACGCGTTGGTGGCCATGACATAATCCACCCGTGGATCTGCCAATTGTAAGGACAGTGCCAGGGTGAGAACCTTTTTCAAATGTTTAAACGTTTCTTGTTTGTTATCCCCCCAATTCCACTCAGTGGTTTTCCGGGTGAAATCTGAGAGAGGCACTGACACTCATGCGTAGTCCTCTACTACTCGACAGCAACAATTGCAGAAACCTAAAAACCTTGAATGTCCCAAAATTTTGTGGGTGTCGGACAATCAGCGACCACCTCCACCTTTTTAGGGTCCATAGTGATCCGTCCGCCGCCTATGATGTGGCCCAAAAACTTGATCGAACGGCGACCGAAGTCGCATTTTGAGAGTTTTCCGATCAATTTCTCTCTTTTTAAAATCTTGAGGACTTTTTGGAGATGTCCATTGTGCTCCTCCAAGGTGTGGCTGTACACCATGATATCGTCGAGATACACGAAGACAAGTCGTCAAGGTGCGAGCAAGAAACATTGTTCATCGCTGCCATAAATATCGCGGGGGCATTGTGTGTCCAAATGGCATGACCGTAAACTCGAAGCTCCTTTATCTGGTGTGGAATGCCGTTCTCTAAATTTCCTCATCAGATACGCGGATCTGATGATAGTCACTACGAAGGTTGATTTTGCTAAGAATCCGGGCCCCACAGAGTTGATCGAAAAGTTCATCTGCTAGCAGGAGGGATAGCGGTTCTTGATGGTGATGTCGTTCAGCTCTTGATAGTCCACGTACATCCGCATCTCTCTAGTTTTCTTCTTCTCAAAAAGTAAAGGTGATGCATAGGATGATGTGGAGGGTCTGATGAACCCCAGACCGAGTATCTCGTCCAGCTACTTCTTGAGTTCCGTGAGCTTGTGATCGCTCATCTGATAGGTCCTCTTTCACCATCTGTCTGTTGCCCAGTTTAAGGTATATCTAATAGTCAATGTTTCATTGCGGTGGTATCTCTTGGAGTACTTTGGCAAGAAAAACCCTCGATAAGCTCCGCAAACTCCTTCGCTACTACTGCAAACTTCTCAGGTGTCGAGGCCATTGATGTTACATTAGCTGCAATAGTTTGTTCCACTTCTCCTACTTCCATGTGGACTAGCCACACTTGGGCTCCGCGCTTCAGATATTTCTTGGTCACATCTAAGGATATTCGGGATCGTGCTTCACATATAAGGCTCGCATTTTGTGGTTGTTGCAGCTTCCTATTCTGATTCCACCTATGCCGCTTCTCATAACCGCCGCTATGTCGTGGGTTGCTCGACCAGAGGCAAATGTCGTTTTATTCCATGAATGCTGAGGTAGACGGCTCCGTTGCCTCTGTCAACCTGTAGATCGTGCCGGCACAAGAGAACTTGTCCAAGGATGATTTCGAAGTCGCTCATTTGGCCAGTCCTTTAGATTGTTACGTCGTGTAGATCTCAAAATTATAGCCAGAGTGGTTCGCGAAGCCGACCAATCTCTAGTCTTTTGTCAATGATTTTTCCTTCAAACATCCTCGGTTTGGTTTACAAACCAAGCTTTCAAACCATGTCATTACTGAAAAAACTGTTAGAAGCTCCTCAATCCAGTAATGCGAGTACCGCTCTGCAACTTTTACAACCCCTCGTTTTTTCTCGTAGCAGTATCGCCATTTGGTCGTCCTTGTACCCCTCTTCAAACTTTGCAATCTCAGGAACCCTTGTCTATGGCGATGTGAGTCGCTAAGATGGGCGGTCAGTTGCCATACATTTTTCCGGCTGGACAGGAGCCTCGCAGTCTACTCCTGCCCTTTGCGATTTCCCGACTCCTCACTCTATTTCTACAACTTTGCCTCATGCTTGACCTGTTATTGCCACTTTTGTCAGTTGCGCGAGATGTGACCCGGCTTCCTACAAGTTCAATAGAGCCATTGATCGTGTTGATTGGCAGCGTCAATTTCCATAAAAAACGAGGTTTCCACTGACTACGAATTCCCTCCTCCACGGTCAAAAATGTGACCTTGGGGTGAGGTATAGTTAATTGACCCAAATTCATACACTCCACAATGAGTGTATCAATAAGTGTATCCATGTATTCATGGATTTCTGAATAATCATGAACATGACTGCATGTCATTAGAGCCCACATATGCATTCCTTGCTAAATATAAAAACATGAAATGTTTTTTCATTAAATATAGAAGTTTTGGTGAACAATAAATGTTCACTTTTCTGTTCACTTCCCAATACACTCTTGTGTACACAGTTTTGAGGGCGAGATGATTGGTTGTATATGCTTGGGGTCGCCAGCCACTGGATTCCTGCATCCGAGCATTATATTCGGCGTTGTCGATGTGGTAGGCTGATGCAATCATTAGCGGAAGGTTGTCTTGGATGTCAAAAACAGTGATTGCTCACCAAATATCTTGTTTGAGGCCGTTGTAGTAGAAGCAAAGTGAGTCAGGGACGATGTCACAATCGGTGATGATTTTGCAAAACTCCGAGTGTACTCCACCTCGCTAAACTGCACACACAAATGTTACAGTCTGTGCCATGTGTCACACTTCTCTTTCAGCTTCCCAAAGCAAGCGAGTGTAGAGCGTGCAAAGTTGCTCCATGATTTCAATGGCGTGAGAGAGTCGTGCCACGTTGGATTTATATGCTTGAAAGGTTGTACGCCTACGGTGGACAAATTGAGAGCGGTCACGTGAGCCGTTGATCTAGCTCTGCCGGTCTCCTGCTGCCGTTGGATGGCCTTCATATCGTACCACCAACTCAAAGCCATGCCACGCGAAAGCGAGGCCACAAGATCAATTTTATTTTTGTCGTTGTTGACCCTAGTAGCTGTGAAGTACACTTTCAAACTCATCACCCACATCCCGATCGTCGGTCCTTTGGAGTTTGCGAGATCGAATGGCTCAAGACGTGCTGGTTGAATTTCAGGTTCACTCAAGATTTGCATATATCTCTCGGTGAGTACTTCTTCACGAGCACAAGATACTCAAAGCTCCTCCATTGCTGCGTTGAGCTACTAGAGCAGATGGGTGTTGAGGCTCTCGAGTTCTGACATTTTCTAGTACAGGTCTTTTTTGATATGTGCTTGTCGGCCGGTGCGTCCCATCGTGTCATGTGTCATCTGAACAGGCTGCGGCGAGGGCAAAGGGTTTTTTGAGATGGAGGAATCCGTCACCGGATTGACCATTGAGTTCATTGGCGCAAGGCCTTTTGCTGCGAAAGTTGCCAATCGTCGTTGTTTGAGTGCTACTTGTACGCCATTGTTGAAGTACTTGTCAAGAACTACTGCCCGTCGCGAGGTGTGCTCGCTCCATGCACCGTTGTTGTTGCAAAGACTGCAATTTTCTGAACGACTGAGATGCGTTGAGGAGTTGTGCAAGGTTGACGCCAAGTAGTTTTTGGATCGGTTATCCTTTGAGCATCGCTCCGCTCTGATACCAAGTGTTCCGCCAGGCAGAACGTAGGCAGTCCATTGTTATGTACCAGATGTACACGAGTCCGTAAGCTTTCCGAGTGGTCATCTCTCTTGTTACAAAAACATTCCATCACGTTGCAAGACCACGATATTCACTCCGACGGTCAAGGGCAAACCAGTCAACTGCCCCCGCCTCTAATGCATCTTCCCAAACCTTCCGACAACTTCGACCACTGTCGCGAATCTACGATAAACGTATCATGACCTTTCGGTCGAATTCTCCATGCACCGAGAAGAACAAGTTCGACGATGAAGATGCATCTGGCATCTTCACCGTCGATTCTCAAAGACCCCTGATTTCTTGGCGGATCTTCTTGAATCCGATCACTCACAACGCGACTCCGCACGCGTCGCTCGACAATCGACCCAACGACCCCGACCATGTCTCATTCATAACTCGACACTTGCACATACATGTTCAATCATTTCAACACTTGTCATTAACGTATAATTACCGCTATTATGAATTTCTCTAGTTTCCCAAATCCTAAATCATGTTCAGCCTCGGAACTACATGTTCACAACTACATGTTCTACATGCTCACCATCTACGCTCCATTTGATACAACATTTCTATCAAACCGTAGTGGTGTTGGAGAGGCATCCGACTACTTTATCCATCCGGAAGACTATCTTGCACAAGCCGTCAGCGCATCTTGCACGTCAAGACTTTGCAGACTTCGCAACTACCAGGTGAGGTGAGCGAGCACAACTGACGACCGTCAGCGGGTCTTCGGCGGCAACTTGGGCGATGGAGGAGCAGAATGTGCATATGCTTGCAGATCCTGAAGCGGCAACGAATGCTGGCCTGGCAGGCTATGCGGCAGCTGGATCAACCCCCACGGCATTGACAACCAATCTGGTCACCGACCCAACGGCGGTAAACCAGCCGCCCCTACTGACATCCTCAATGACGGCGTCGGGAATGACAGATGGCACGGGACGACAGGCGTGGATCAACGAGAAAATTGCGAACCGAATCTCTGTACTCGAGGGGATCAACCTCCATCTGCTCCAACAACTCAACGTTGCAATGGAGTCTCTTTGCAACGCAAGCGCATAAGAAGTGGTGCTCACAAAGAGAAGTTCCCAACTCTCGAGCGAATCCAAAATTCGTCGAGCCCCACCAAAACAGTTTGATCCTGAAAATTCAAAAGGACCGACAGTTTGGATGTGGCTGACGAGTTTGGAGGTGTACTTCACCGCTGTTGGGGTCAACAAAGATAAAAAGAAAGTTGACCTCGCCGCCGTGCTTTTGCGTCGCACGGCACTAAGTTGATGTTCTGATCTGAAGACTATCATCAACGGCCAATGGCGTCCATCTCATATCCCCAACCACAGGCATTCTACCCGTGGAGTAAATCAACCCACAGTGGCAAGACGCACTAATGCCACCAACCAAATGGAACAAATTCTTGCATGCGACGCTCGCACGGTTCAGACGGCTGAACAAAAAATCTGACGGATAGTACAAGCTCAAGCGTCTCCATCAGCAATCCAGCGTGGCAGAGTACACGCGGAGATTCTGTGACATCATCACTGGAGTAGACATCGACCCCAAAAAACTTTGCTTTCAATACAACAACGGCCTCAAGCAAGATATCCGGTAAGCGCTTTCCATTTTTGGCCTCCAAAATGACTTGCCGCGGATGATCGCATGAGTAGAAAGGATCGACAGTGCTGACTACAATGTGCAGATCCAGGAATCCTACGGCTGGAAACCTCCCAACCATTTTCATCGTGGAAATGCAAAAAGCCAGTCGGAGGACTCCTCGACTTCACTAGAAGTGGACGCTGTCAGCGAGATAGACACACAAACCTGCTTTAGCTGCGGAAGAGGCGAGAACATCGCTTGCAATTGGGGAGAATTTGCAGAAAAATGATTCGGGAAACAGCAAAGGACAAGATTGAAAGGCGCGACTCTTGTCCGTGAGGAGCAATCTGAGCGGAACAATTGCCCATGTGAATGGCCTACATTGCCTCGGAGGGGTACGACGACGATCAACCGGCGATACTGTTAAAAGTTCAACCTCGACAATAAAAGAGTCGCACAATGGTACCGGCACTGTTGGATGGAGGAGCTTTACACAGCTTCGTAAGCAATGACATGGTTTGCAAGCTGGGTTTGCAGATCGAACCAAGGGTGTTTTAAGGAAAACCCATCGACAGAAGATTGCAAATAGGGAGACTTTAAGAACCACTACGACTACACGTGGGAGATCTACAGGATGTGTTGGTCTGGAGGTCATGTCCAATGAGTGATAAAAAAAATCATCCTCGGACAAGATTTCCTCTACAGGCACAATCCGCAGGTCGACTAGAACAGCGACGATGTCTACGTGGAAATCGATATGGCCAAACAACTTTTACCTGTGGGACAGAAGCAGACAGTGGAAGCAACAAAGGTGAAAGCAACAAAGGAAGCAGCGGTAGCCGAGAAGCAACAACTTGTACAACCAATACCACTCAACATGGCCAAGTATTGTATGCGACGAGGAGCTTGTGTGTGGCTCATTCACCTCGAGCTGATGGACGAAGCAAAATTGGCAGCAGCTGACTCATCATTGGTCTCATCAGCCTCATCGGCATCCACAACGTTCGTGATGGTACCCAAAGAATTCACACCATCATCCAAGAGTTTGTGAACGTTCCCTGACAAACTCCTGAGAATCCTACCTCCTTGATAAGACATCGACCATCGTATCAAACAGAAGCCAAGAAGTAGATCTACCGTTCAAGGGGCCTACTGGATGACCAATCACGAGCTGACCAAACTAAAAAAGCAACTCAACAAGATGCTCGGTCAGGGGTTCATCCGCCCATCCACATCACCATACGCCGCACCAATATCATTTGTAAAAGAGAAAATCGGTGAGATGCAGATATGTGTGGACTATCGGGAATTGAACGATGCTACCATCAAGAACCGCCACCCTCTTTGCGGAGGTGACGAGCTTTTCAACTCCGAGGGGTTCATTTCAATTCATTCAATTCAATTCAATTCAATTCAATTTTCAGCAAAATCGACTTGCGCAGCGGTTATGACCAGATACGCGTGGCAGACACCAATATGGAGAAGACAACGTTCCGAACCTACTACGGGAATTTTGATTTCATGGTAATGCCGTTCGGATGTACGAATGCGGTGGCGACGTTCATGGCGGCAATGAACATCTTTCGCCTATACCTTGGAAAGTTTGCCGTGGGGTACATTGAGCACATTTTGGTGTCGGCCGCACCCCAGAGGAGCATGATGGATATCTATAAAAAGTTCGCAAACTTTTACAAAGAGAGAATGTTTTTGGAAAACTCTTGAAGTGCAACTGTAGCTGCGTTCGATCGAGTTTTACGGTCACGTCACCAATGGTGGAAGGATCACTATGGATCCGAAAAACTGGCATCAGTCGCTCATTCGCCGACGCCAACCGAAATTCGAGACAGTCAAGTTTTCCTCGGTTTTTGCAATATCTACCGGCAATCCATACGGGATTACACCTGGGTGTTAGTGCCTCACTCCAACCTTACTCAAAAAGAAAATGAGTGGCCATGGGGAGAAAGCAAAAAAGAATTGTTCACCGCTTTGCGAAACGCTCTAACCTCTGTGCTAGCCCTAGTATTAGTATATCCAACAGTCGACTACGTCATGGCTACAGACGCGTCAGACTGGGCCATCGGCATGGTCCTCTTGCAAGACCATGGCAACGATGAACAACCGGTTGCTTACATGTCTAAAAAATAGCAAGGACCAGAACTCAACTAGCTCGTACATGAGAAAGAAATGTTGGCGGTCGTACAAGCATTTAAGACATGGCGGTGTTACGTGAAGTGCCACCGATGCATCGTGTGCACCGACTACCATGCATTGGAACATTTGAAGGCGTAGCCAAACCTCAGTCGATGTCAAATCCAATGGATGGAGTTCCTTGAATCCGGGTTCGACTATCATATTGAGTACCAGCCAGGAAGAATGAACCCGGAAAATGCACTCAGTTACAGACCACATTAAATGGCTAAAGTGGAAACGCTACATGTAACTGGTCGAGTCTCCAGCTCCTGCTCTGAAGTCGTCATCGGAGTTCACTGAATGACGTTCTCACTCTGCGTTAGGGGTTTCCCCCCTTCACATGACCAAGGGGCAATCGTCATCAATGACCCAGAGCAAGGAGACTCAGAAATTTTGAGTCTCCGGAGACCCATTTTTGTTTGTAGCCTTACCCCTGGTTTTGAGATTCAAACCGAGGGTTTTACCTCAAACTCGTGTGTTTGCACAAGTTATTCCATTTCTTTATGTTGAATTTCTTCACAAACAAACTTTGATTTACGTTTTTGACGTTCCGGCGCGACATCGTTGCGTGCGAGGAACGCTGTTGATTTTGCGCCAGGATCTCTCGCCTCTCTTCCCTCGTCCCCCTCCCTCGTCCTCGCTTGCTCGCTTGCAAAGAGGGCGAACGGGGGCCAGGGCATGAGGCCACGAGGCCTCGCCCTCGAGGCCCTCATGGCCCCTCAGCCGTCGATCGGGGTAACGCCGCAATCGGCGCCTGGCGGCTAGCCGGCTGGTGGCCGGCCAGTCACTTGGCCGGCCGCCGGCCGTCCAGCCGTTCGGCAGCGAGCTGGCCGGCGGCCAGCGACGTGTTGGCCGTCAGCCAGCCCTCGCTGAAGCAAGGGGTGGTGCGCAACCACCCCTCACTTTAGCAAAGAGGGAGGGCCAAACTGACACTCCAGCTACATTCCTCCCCACTTGTTATGAACCGTCTCGGTTCATGAACAACAAGCACGATTGTCGGATAGTGAGTCATCAACATTGTGAAAGGAAATGAATAATTTCAATCACCAGTTAAACATGAACACATGCATGGCACTTCGACCTAAGCTGGAGCTTGTCGGTCTGCACAGCTAGCGGCCTCTCCTCTTTAGGCTGGAGCATCCGCGCGACAACCATGTCGGACGTCCCCAACCTCCTATACTTGTAATCCATGAATGCCGCCCTGTGGGAATGTTGTTCACTTCCTTCGCATTTAGGCGGTGTCCCTTGACAGGCGTCGATTCATACAAGCTGCCAGCTTGCTCCAATACTCGTTGACCACCCCTATTGACAACCGAGATCCGGGCTCCCATGAGTTATGTTCAGGTCCACACCCGGCCCAATGAACGAGGTATTCCCTAACAACCCGAGACCGGAGAGTACACTCTCAGTGCGGGAGTACGCGAAGAACCTTGCATTGGCCATCGGAAGCAAGGACTGCCGGTGGTGGCTTAACGGTTCCCTCTACCGTGTATGGAGCCAAGAGGCTCACATGAAGCACGTCATGTATCTTCATAGTCGGTGGAAGCAGCAATCTGTATGCCACTGGCCCGATGCGTGCAACATTGGGAAACGACGTAATCCAATTCGGTAGAAGTTTTTGCGCCCCTAGCGACTTCGGCCAAAGATTTTTAGTGCTAAGCAACACTTTGTCATCGATGTCAATTGAGACCTCACGGCGAATTTTGTTAGCATATGCCTTTTGCCGTTACCGAGCACCTTGAAAGTGACCCTTCTCATCTTGTAACAAGGAGTCTATGTGCTTGGCAAAGGCTTGAGCAAAAGGAGCGTTTCCTCCTCTACTCCCACTCTTCACCAATGAAGAGGGCACCATTGGATGTTGACCACTATTCAACATGGTGTGAACTGTGTAGACTCGTTCACCAAGTTATTCACTGTAAACTTTGTAGGTGCTAGGAATTCGTCCCAATTGTTCATGGCAGGGTCCACGTACATGCTGAACATTTGTTCCAGAGTCTGGTTCATGCGCTTTGTTTGTCCGTTAGTTTGAGGGTGAAATGTTGTCGACATTTGCAACTCGCTGCCGAAGTACTGGTGTATCTTTTGCCAGAATTTACTAGCAAATTCATGATCTCAATCGGAGATAATGCGCAATGGCAAGCCATGGTGCTTTACGACACCCTCAAAGAAGAGACGAGTGGTCTCCTCTACGTTTACATCAGTGGTTGTAGAAATATAGTGTGTCATCTTCGTCAGAAGATCCACATCCAGTAGTATTGCATCGTGGCCACGGGTTGGATCGCGAAGACCAGTAGTATAGTCCATGCTGACACACTCCCATGGAGTCCCACGAATAGGAAGTTATTGGAGGAGTCCAGCAGGCTTCTTGTTACTAGCCTTATTCCGAAGACATGGGTTGCATGTCATGCAATACTTACGGACATTGATACTCCATCCTACTTGTCTGGTCTTTTGAAGTCCCACAAGATCTACGACCGGCGGGTCGTGGAACTGGGAGATAATCTTTGCTCGAAGGTCTCCCCAATTTGGCACAATAACTTGTTCTCTATGCCAAAAGATTCGTGCGGCCTCCACCAATCCGTACTTGTCCAGATTTTGAGAGTCTTTTCAAGACTCTCGAAATCCACATAGTACCCCATCCGGATCCTGTTTACAAAACCATTGTAATGGATAATCTCTTGTGGTGGTTGCTCCAGAGGTCCAGGGGGATCTGATGTTTGTACTGTTGATGTTGCAATGGCCATAAAACACCCACTGATCTCGGTGGTTGCTTTAATTTCCACAGCCTGTCCACTTAATGGATCAGCCACATTGATTCATCCTGGCCAATACTCCCATGTGAACGAGAATCGGCTTCGGTGTTCGCTCAACCGTGCCTTTCGTCTTGACAGGTTTGCTTGCATTTGGAAAATAACCAATGGGTTATGGCCGGTCACGACCATCACACCCCGTTCAGCACCCTTGAGGTAGCAACGCCACACCTTGAAAGCATGTACTACCGCAAGGAACTCTTGATCCCCAGTCGTGTACCGCGTTTCCGCGGGGATAAGCGTCCGGCTCTCATACACAACTGGGTAACCGTTCTGCATGAGAATGGCTCTGAGTCCTTCTACCGATGCATCACATCGAACCTCCCACAGTTGCGATGGATCTGGAAGAGCTAGGATGGACGTTGTGGATGGAAGCTCTTTGACATTGAGAAAAGCGTTCTTGCAATCAGATGTCCATTCCCAGTGCACGTCTTTTCACGTGAGCCTCGTTAACAGTGCTACCAGGGTCAAATACCCTTCCATAAACCGTCCAAAGTAGTTTGCAAGGCCAAGGAAAGAACGAATCTGACTAATGTTTTCCGGGTGTGGCCAGTCTACAACGGCTTGGACCTTTTGTGGGTTGACACGGATGCCGTCCTTGCCGACGATGTGTCCAAGGTATTCAAGCTCATCTTCTGCAAACTTCCACTTGCTCATTCTTGCATAGAACGTCTATTCCGAAATAATTGCGATGACTTCACATAGATGTTCTATGTGCTCTTCTATTGATTTGGAGAAAACTAGGATGTTTTCCAGGTAAACCAAGACAAACTGACCCAGTTGCTTGACGAGCGTTCGGTTCATTTCTCCTTGGGAGGTTGTCAGGACATTTGTAAGCCCAAAGCATAACACTCGAAACTGATTTTGTCCCATGTGCATTGGAAACGCGGTTTCGGGCACATTATCTCCCGTGATGCACGTTTGATGGTACCCTTGAGACAAATCCAAGGACGAAAACACGTTTGCCCTTTGGATTTGGTCAAAAAGGTCTTCAATCCGTAGTAAGGGGAATCGATTCCCCACCGTCAGCTTGTTCAACGCCGGTAATCCACTCACATGCTCAAACCACCATCCTTTTTTGTTTGCAAAAAGGATCGGCGCACCGTACGGTGAGCTACTTGGCTCCATCCATCCTTTTGCAAGGTACTCTTTGATTTGGAGTTCGACCTCCTACCTTTTTGCTGGACTAAGGCAATACATGGGTCTGAACGCAGGAGTCGCCTCCGATTAAAGCGGAATCCTGAGGCCCATGTGTCTTTCTGGTGGAAGCCCACCCGGTGGGTCTTGGAATACATCCGAGAATTCCACGAGAGATTTGATCTCTTGTGGCATGTATTCCTTCACATTGTCCTCCACTTTCTACAATTGAGCCAAGAAGTATAGATAACCTTGTCAAATACGTCTCTTGACCTGCATCACAGACAAGCTAGGAAGGACTTTGAGACAGGTCGGCGATAATTCCGTACTCATAATCAACATAAGCCTTGTATTCACGGAGCCAGGGATTGCCTAGCACCACGTCAAACGGGTCAAGAAGGTTGAGTACCTTCATGTGACATTCTGTGTGTACCCTTGAATACAAATTCTCGTTTTACATGTACCGACCACGGGTACCGTACGATTGGATTCCGCTGACGGCGTGTGGTGAGGCTGTCACCACCTTGCCCTTGCTGGTATTGGACGGTCCGGCACTTGCCATCTCGTCGCCCATGCAACTAGCACGTGAAGATCATTGTGAGGACCACCCCATAGCTTTGAGGAGGAATCGCCTCCTTAAATCTCGCTCTCACGATCGGTGAGGCAATTGTAAAAAGCATTTCTATCTTCCTAGGCCACCACGTCGGCACAAGGGCGTGGATTTTTAAAACTAGTCTTCCTAAGCCGTGACTCACGGCAATTGGAAGCTCCTAGAATCTAAGAAAAAAGAAAAAAAGAATACGAGAGAATGACAAACAAAATGTGACTACCACTCACAAAACAAGGAGGAACAATGAGAAAGGAGTTCTAGCGAGTCCGCACGACTCCTTCACTCCCTCTCCTAACTTCTTGTCCTCCCCTTGTCTTCTTATCTTCCTTGGCCTCTTCTTGAGTCTTCTTTGCACATCTTGCGCCCTTTCACGGTGTCTTCCTTGAGACGGCGGCGTTGCGCAAGCTGCCAAAAATCTTCAAGGTATTGTCCTCCCTCTTTTTAGGGTGCTCTCACGTTGTGTGGGCTACTGGCCTTGGGAAGAAACACTGTCCCAATTTCAAGATGAAGTACGAGGGAAGGGAACCTTGAAATGGAGGCCAATTGGTGGTTTTTGGGGGTGGACACTCCCCACCCTGTCAAAGAAAAATCCACCCGGTTCCCTGGAGTGAAGGAGAAGCTCAAGGAAGATGGGAGGGTGAAGTAGAGCTCTTCAAAAGCTTTCCAATACGCTTTTTGGTGCTTGGAATGAATTAGAATGGAAGCCGTAGTCCGTTCTAAAGTTTTTGGCGCTATGTGCAGCTGCCGGTGGCGTTTTCTATATGACTTAGCCATCGTTTCCGTCAAACCCTTGGTCGAGAGGGCCGTCTGGCTCTGATACCACTGTAACGTGTCGAGTCTCCAGCTCCTACTCTTAAGTCTTCATCGGAGTTCATAGAGTCGCGTTCCCAGTCTGCGTCGCGAATTTACCCCCTTCGCAGGACAGAGGGGCAATCGTCATCATCAACCCAAAGCAGGGAGACTCGATTATTTTGAGTCTCCGGAGGCCAATTTCTGTTTTCAAGCCTACACCTGGTTTTGGATCCCAAACCGAGGGTGTTTACCTTGAACTCGTGCCTTCGCACGAGTTATTTCGTTTCTTTACGTCAAGGTTCGTCAAAAACGAACTTTGATTTACATTTTTTATGTTCTGGTACAAAATCATCGCGTGCAAGGCACGCTAGCAATTTTGCGCCAGAGTCTCTTGCCTCTCGTCCCTCGTCCCCCTCCCTCGTCCTCGCTCGCTCACTTGTGAAGAGGGAAAACGGGGGCGAGGGCACGAGGCCACGAGGCCTTGCCCTTGAGGCCCTCCAAGCGCCTCAGCCTTCGATCGGGCTGAGGCCGCAATCGGCTGCTGGCGGCTGCCCGGCTAGTGGCCGGCCAGTCACTTGGCTGGCCGCCGGCTATCCAGCCGGCCGGTAGCAAGCTGGCCGTCGGCCAGCGGAGTGCTGGCCGTCGGACAGCCCTCGCTCACGCGAGCGGTGGTGCGCAACCGCCCCTCACTTCAGCGAGGAGGGAGGGCCGAACCTGCCCTCCCGCTATACCACAGCTGCATCGAGACCTGTATCTCAAGCGGCTGTTCACACAAGGCTACGACGAGCACGGCGGATGCGAAAAGTCAAGTTTCTGGTACGCCCTATTGGCGGCGACGATTCACTCGCCAGGTGGTCGTTTCTCCGAACAAAGAACTTCGACGTATGCTGCTCAAAGAAAGCCACGACAGAGGACGAGGTGGGCACATCAGAGAGGACAACACACTCAAGAAGCTGGCAAAACATTACTGGTGGGACAAAATGCAATCCGACGTGGCCATATTCTACAGAACATGCGACACGTGCCAACGCCAAAAAATCAGTTGCACACGGGCACCGGGACTCTACAACCGCTCCCTATTCCAATGGAACCGTGTGCGGATATCTCCATAGACTTCGTCATAGGATTACCGGTCACACTTGAGGGATATAACGCAATCCTCGTGGTTGACGACAGGTTTTCAAAAATGTCCCAATTCATCCCCACAACAACCATCATCACCACCGAAGGAACAACACTACTGTTTCTAAACAACATTATGTAGCTACATGGCCTACCAGAACGAGTACAAGCGACAAAGGCAGTTCATTCACCAGTCGTTTTTGGCGCGAAATGATGACTCGCTACGGCAACGGAATTGAACTTTCCACGACGTTTCATCCTCAAACCGACAGTCAAATCGAGTGCACAAATTAGACGCTCGACTAGATTCTCCGAACACGATGCAAACCTCATGGGATGGATTGGGCACAAAAATTCTCGACCGTCAAAATTGCACATAACTCGGCAATTTCTGCCGCAACGAGTAAAACTTTGTTTGAAGCGATGTATGGTAAACTTCCCGACACAGCAGCCGGACTACAAAGTCGTAGCAACATTCCAAGAATCGAAGTTCGACGTCCAGACTTCTCCACCGTCTGGGAGGAAACACGACAAATCCTCGTGAAGACATATGTTGCGATGAAACAAGTAGAAGACCGACATTGCAACGATGACGTTTTTGCCGATGATGACAAAGTCCTTCTCAGCTCAGCCAACATCAAATTCCACGAAGCCGACTGTTTGAAACTCAAACATCGATGGTTCGTACCGTTAGAGATTGAGCGCATGCAAGCCCCCGTGGTTGCGCGACATGGACTCCTCGACACTATGCAAGTTCATCCAATGTTCCATGTTTGTAGAATCAAGCACTACCGAGACCCCGGAAACTGTTGTGCTTTGTGCCGTTCCTGTACAGTTTACTATGACCACTCGGTCGTGTCCATACTCATGCAGATCCCTGAGGGCAGGCGGCCCTGATGACACCAGCACGACGACAGGCGGCGGACTACCCGCCTGGAGCTGACCGACCACTGTCCCAGAGCCCCAGATGTCACCGGGACTCCTTGCTGTGCCTTCTACGTCTTGCAGGCGCCTTTCGGCGGACTGGGCATGAGGCCCATTTGCATGTTTTTGCATTGTATACTCACTGTCAGTCGATGGATGTATGCATGTGACCAGTCGCTGCGTCCGTCTTTTGATTTTGTACGTCTAGGTTCAGAGGGCGTAGGATTCTGACATGTGTGCACAGAGTTACGGCCAAAACAGTGGTTTTGGGCCGGTTTTAGGACAGCTCTTGGACTGCCGCGTGCGACACCCGCCGTGCGCCGCGGCAGGTATTTATGCCCTGGACCTGTCAGTTGTCATTTCTTTCTGCATATGCTATATTAAAGCATTCGAACACTGTGCCTTGTGTCTCCTAGCCAAACCCTTGCCGTTGCTTGTACGACCTGTGACTGTCGTCACCGTCTGACGAGGCACTGACGCCCAGTTAGCGGCTGTGTTGCTAGGATGCTTCTACGCACTTTCTTAGAAACAACTTCTCCGGCAGGGATGTCCCTCCCCCTCCTCCAGTTCAAATGGACAAGGACATAGAGTACATCATCGAGGACATCCTCGGTCATCGACAACGAGGCAAAGCGACAGAACATCTTGTCAAGTGGCACGCCTGTGACGCCGCGCACAACAGCTGAGAGCCCTACAACAACCTCCGAGCCCTACAACAACCTCCGAGACGTCAACGCGGTCACTGGGACACATCTGTACGCACGCTCGGACGTCGCGACTAAAAAGGTGTAAGTGTTACACATTAGACATACAAAAGTCCCAAAGCTTTCCGAGTGGGCATTTATATGATTACACAAATAGCCCATCGCGTCACAAAACCGCGATATTCACTCTGACGGTCGAGGGCAAAATGGCCAACTGCCTCCGCCTTCAATAAATCTTTCCATACCTTCCCACAACTTCGACCACTCTCGCGAATCTACGATAGAAGTATCACGACCTTTTTGTTGACTTCTCACGCACCAAGACGAATCTGGATTTATAAAGATGCATCTCGCATCTTCACCGTCGATTCTCGAAATCCCCCGATTTTCCAGTGAACCTTCTCAAATCTGACCCCTCACGATGCGACTCCGCACACGTCGCTCGAAAATTGACCCAACGACCCCGACTTTGTCTCATTGGTTACTCGACACTTGTATATACATGTTGGATTACTTCGACACTTGTCATTGAAGTACTCTTACCGCTAATTATGAACTGCTGAAGTGCCCCCGTTTCTAAATCATGTTCTGCCAAAAAATTCGACCTGTTTACCATCTACGCTCATGTTGGCATAACATTCATATGGATGAGGTGCGAGACAAAAGAGGATTCGGGTGTTCTCAGACAAGTGGATAACTTGTATTAAGCCGTAAGTGTACTTCGATGATAAGTGCCGAGTGCATTGAGCACATGTATACGATGGTGAGAATGAAAATGAGCATATGTCGGGTCTTCGGCGCTCGAGCTGAGCGACGCGTGCGAGGTCGCGCCGTGAGTTGTTGATTCGAGAAGCTCCGTCGAGAAGTCGGGGGGCTTCGATAATATTGATGCATTTATTCATGAAATTTCAGCGCCGTTGAGAAGTTTACCGAACGATGTTGAAACTTTGATTCAGCTTGTCCTAGTTCTGTCGACCATTTTAGAAAAGAACACTGGAGTTCGGGGCATTTGGCCAAAATTCACTCAGCCGGATGGCCTAAAAATCTTGATGTTGGTGCGCCGTGGGCCATAAATGTTTGGACAGGAATGCCCTGCTGCAAAGTTTAGGGACCCGTGTACGTCAGTCGCACAAGAACGTCTGTGGATATACTAATACTCCGTTCTCTTTTTGGGCGGAATGACCATATACCCACTGTTCGGGACAATGAGCTTGATCTGTAACGAATTGGCATGGGAAGCTTGGCCCATTGGGCCAAAACCGCGGTGATTGAGGGTCTCCGACCCTCAATCCATCCCATCCAATCGCCCACAGTCCAGGACCCGTTCAAGCCATGAGGAGAAGCCGGCCCGCGCTACACTCCTCCCACCTAGGAGTGGACCCGCCTCGGCGTCCACAGAGGGACTCGTACCCTAGCACTCTGATACCAATGTAACGAATTGGCATGGGAAGCTTGGCCCATTGGGCCAAAACCGCGGTGATTGAGGGTCTCCGACCCTCAATCCATCCCATCCAATCGCCCACAGTCCAGGACCCGTTCAAGCCATGAGGAGAAGCCGGCCCGCGCTACATGATCTCCTCCTCGCTCGGAACAATAAGCCCCATCTGCCCCTATGTCGGAATAATCAGCCTGATCCGCCCCTTCGATGCGGACGCGACTTTGCAGGAGTAAAAATAAACAATATACCCCTCTCGTTTGTCAAAAGAGAGCATGTCGAAGTCGCATGGATGCGGCGTCGACATGCTGACATCACATTTTTTGACCCAATCATCACAAACTCGTTAACAAAAGGGTTTGTGATTTTTCGTAAGTGGTTTGAAAGAAGTTTGCTTGGGGGGTCCGAGACTCCCCATGAGTTAAAGGGGGGCCTACTGGGCCCCGCTGCCGCGGGGCCCAGCAAGTGCCCGCGCAAAAAAAAAAAAACCCTAAAACCCCGGGTGTAATTAGGGGGTGGGTTTTTCAATGGTTTGTACATCAAAGGCGGGTATAAAGTTGAGAAAAATGTAAAATAAAACAAACATGGATTTCGACTCCCCATTCATGGAGGGGGGATTCCTACGGACGCCCGTCCGACGAGATTCCTGGCGAAGTCCGACCCCCCCCCCCCCCCCCCCCCCACGCCCCACCCCTCGAAACTATCGCGGCCCTTCATCGCGATGGCCGCGATGGAGGGCTGCATTCTCCCAGGCATGCCGGCTTTCGCCATGTTTAACCAGCGACATGCGTCGCTGTTTGAGCATGGTGACCCAAGAAAACTGGGGGGCGGATGGGCCTTATTTTTGCCGGACAGGGGCGAATGGGGCTTATTGTTCCAACGAAGGGGTATATGGGGCTTATTGTTATGACGGAGGGGTATATGAGGGTAATGGGTAAGAAAACAGGGGGGAATCGGCATTTTTGCCGTCTTTTTTGGGTGGGCGAAATGGCTGATATATCCGCGCAAGCGTCAACATAAGCCTGAGATATCCGCGAGTTACATATTAACCACGCCATATCCAAAAAGTTAAAAAAAGAACTACGCCGTGCCCATTGCATGGCCATGCCCGATCGGCGATGCAAGTCGCCGGTCGAGCGAAGCGAGGGGGGTGGGTCACCCTCGTCGCTTCGCTCTCCCCCCACCCTCCCTCCCCCCCTCGCGAGAATCGCGATCGAGCGAAAACGCCTTTTCAAATATTTTTTTTGGAGGGCCAAACCCGTGTTTCATCCATTCAAACCGCTTTCAAACCCTACCCCAATTTACACTCGGGGTTTAGGGTTTTATTTTTGCGCGGGCTCCTGCTAGGCCCCGCGATAGCAGGGCCCAACAGGTTCCCTTTCAACTCATGGGGTGTTTCGGACCCCCAACTAAAAAAATCGCAAAACGTTTTGAGAAAAGTCGCAAACCCGTCAAAAGAGGGGTTTGTCATTTTTCTCTCATGTTGACGACATCAGCATGTTGTCACTGGATGGCATGCAGTGTCGACATAGCGTGTACATTCGGATATAGCTTTTTTTTTGCGTTCTCGCCGGATAGAGCGTTAATAAAGAAGCAAAAAGTTCCAAAATTGGATATGGCGTTATTAATGCGCGAAACGTGGATTTGGCGGTAGATATCGGGAATTCTGTGGGTATATGGTCACTCCCCCGTTTTTGGGTCGCGCTACTACATTTTCCTGCCGCCGTTTCCTGTGACGAGGCAACTTCGTCCGGGTCACGTCTCTAGAGGTCTCCGCCCATCCACTAGCTCTGACCTACGGAGTGTGTCGCGACTCACACGCACCCTTCAAGGACTCTGTCGCGGCTTCCGCCACTTCATCCGGTCCCCGCACACTGCCTCTGCTTTCAAGAGGAGGAGCGGGCAGCAGGAAGGTAAAGAGTGCGCAAAGGCGGCCGCGCGCTCACGACGCGGCCTGGCTGTGGCGGTGGTGTGGCGGCCATGGCGGGCGCTCCTCCACCCACTGCGTCCGTGTACGTCGCCAACCTGCCACCCGGCACGGACGAGGAGCTGCTGGCGGAGCACTTCGGCACCATCGGCCGGATCAAGGTGGGGTGCCGTGCCTGCTGGCAGCTCAGGCTGACT